>VWZZ01006378.1:0-38677 GCA_013399095.1 Psophia crepitans | reverse complement strand
CGGGAGGGATGGGCAGGGGGGCGACACTTGGGGACAGGCGGAAAGCAGGGGGAGGGGAACGCCGCGTGAGGAGGGAGCGAAAGGGGGATGTTTGAGGGGGGGAAATGTGCGTGAGAGGAGCCGGGGCGCTGAGGTGAGGGCCTGCTGCGGGATGGTCCTTTGGGCACCCCGAGACGCTGCCTGCTGGCGCTCGCGCGGCGGCAGCTCCGGCCACAGCGGGCCGTACTCGCTTACACCGCTCCCAGGCGCAGCTTGTTCTCACACACCCTTGGGGGACCGCCGGGGACTTCGCTTTAAGGACGCTGTAAGAAAGGAGGGAGCGGGGTGATGAAGGAAAAGCCCGCCACCAAGGAGCCGGACCTATTCCCCGCCTCACCGCATCCTGGAAATCGGGGAGCGACGTTTCACAGCTCCTCCCCGAGAAACCTCCGGTTCTCACCCGTGTCCACTTGTGCAGCAAGTGTTCTCACCCCTGCTGTCCCATTTGTGCAGCAATCGGTGATGGGGACCTCTGGCAGAGTCGTGTAGCAGATCCAGTCGAGATCCTCTGGAGGCATCAGGTTCTACCCTGGAAAATGACAGAGAACTATGGTCAGATTTTAGTAGAAGGGTATATCCAATTTTTGAAATTTGCCTTCACTGAGATATTTTGACTTGGAACACCTTACAGCAATTAAACATAGGGTTTATCCACAAAATATGTGCTACTTGTATATGTCAGACTTAAGTGTACTATCCTTTCCTAGAAAATCCTACATTTTACTGCACTGTATTAGTATACCTAGCTCGTCCTGTTCTTGATTTTCTGAAATGGTTGATATCCTTGCCATTAGATCTACCAATGATGGTACTGAGGTGCATAGCACGGTTACATCCAAGCTCCATTAGGTGCCATTCTGTGAAGAGATACACAAGCTTATTCTGGCACTTTGAGTAGTTACCCACATCACAGCTGTGGAGCACCAAAATGGCATGTCTATCCAACTTTTCTGCATCAAAGCTTACTCCTTCAGAACTGGTCTTAAAATTTTCTGTCTTAAATCCTAACCACATGCAGGTCCCCAAAAGTCGGGAATCAATTGTTTGTACTATTACTGTTGCCCTACCAGTCTGTGTTGGTCTCAGTCATTTACTAGATTCTTCCTAGAACAGATCAAGTTAATTCCCTAATGTTTCATCCTTCATTGTTATGTCAGTAGGTACTCCCACTGACAATTTATTCTTTTACTTAATACTTTGTCACTGGAAAAATCTCATATGCTATGAAGTTTCAAGTTTCCTCGTGATGCTTATACTTTACACATTTTTCTGTCACCAGCATTTTTGCTACTTCCAGTCTCTTATCACAGGCTGCCTCTCTGACTGTTTTTTTTGAGCCTTCCTGTTAGCCTAAATGAATACAACTAAACTGTGTCTTAGTAAAAAGAAAAAATTCTGTCTCTGCCCAAAAGACGAAATAGAAGCATTTCAAATAGGCAGTGAAAAAGAACAGGTATTTTCACAGTGTAACGGATAGTGATTTAGCACAGTGCCTTACAGTTAATTACATTTTAGATGTGGTTCAGCGCCCAAAGTGTCAGTGGAAAGACACCCCCTGATTTTTGTGGTCCTTCATCAACCCAAAGCAGAACAAATAGAACAAAATGCTGAGTATTTAGCAGAATTTTAGATTCCTGCAAGGCTGTAGAAGGAAAATGTATTAATCCAGGTCAAGTGTTCTTATATAAATATACAATTCTGTGTAATTCTATACTAATTCTAGTACCAGAACCGTGGTCTTTTAGAGCTATCTCAGTTATTTTCAGATGCCGGCATATCAAGCCACACAGGCACATAATAAATTACTGTAAGATTGTGCAGTTATAAGAGAAAAGTTTTAAGTGAAGAACCACATCTTGCAGCCCATCAAATTCAGCATTTAAGGACTATTGATCTTCATTTTACTGATTTTCTGAGTTGTTATTTGTAATCTTCTGAACTGCCATGATAGTGTTCTAGAGTGAAGCAATTGCAGCCTAGGTGCAATGAAAATGTCAAAGAATCGATAACTATTTAGAGCATAGATAAGCTTTATGAGTGCCAAGAGATTTTTGGTAGAAAATTTCAGCACTTAGATGTAATTTCAGGATAAATATATTCTTTCTTCAATCTGAAATAGGGTTAAAACATGAAGATGTTTTCAGAGGAAAACAGAAGAGAAGTTAATAATGTTATTTCTTTAAATCAACTATGATCCATATGGTTTGTTCTTTCCGTCAGCTTTCTTGTCCCTCATTACTCTTCAAGACAGTTTTAGTGAAAAGAAAGACTAAGCGCTGTGACATTCATTATGTTCTGTCCCTGATACATCAACATTGGCAGATTAGTCCATGTTTAAATATTGGAAATTGCTCTCTTGTATGTGCACAGATGGGTCATTGTTGTATTTTGGGGCAGAGAGGGGGAGGGGTTAGAAACTACGGAGAAGAGAGTGTGTTTTCTTGGGCCACTATAGCTTAGAGGAAACGCATAGCAGCAGCACTTTCACATTCTTCAGACTATAGGCACCGTAATGAAATGTAAATGTAAATGTAATCTTCTTCACCTGTCTTGCAATCATACTGGTTTTGCCCTAGCATGTTTCTTGACATCACCAAAAGCAGGAGACTTCTCTCTGTATATAAAAGGGTCATTTCACTGGGAATAATTAATGCACTGTAAGGAAGAGTATGCTTTTATTGTCAGTTTCCATGTATCTCAGAGACATGAATTTCGCTTAAACTACTTTGTTCCTAGCTTCACATAGATGCTGATGCCTTCTAAAATGTGAACATCTTTCTTGAATTCTGTTCACAGCACAGAAGTGAATATTGCAAAATAAATGGCTTTCTTAATAGTCATCACCCATTGCCTTTTCTATGACTAATTCTTTTGATTTATGTAGGTGGGTATTTAATCTTTGTCTCATTTCTGGTGCAGATCTATGTTTTCTAAGAATTTTGCATTGTATGATTAATATTGAGAAGAAAAGCGAGTGAAATCTTGTAAAAAATGATGTCTTACAAACAGACTAGTGGAACGGTATCTGCTGGGTGAAATGTTAATGGTATTGTTTTTGTAGTTTTAAAGGGAGGGAAATATATGAATGCATGCATATAGACAAAATAAACAACAGTACTTCTTTCCATGATTCTGCTTGAAGAAGTGTAATACACCATTCACTACTACCAGTAGCTTACAGCTTCTCTGAGCTCCCCCAGTTTCATTATCTAAGGTTTTGAAGGATGAAGCCAGGGCTTTCTCTGTGCCTTACCAAACTCTTTGGGCTAGGGGATGGCTCAGTGTCCATCAATTCTTTCTTTTGGATGCCCAAAAATTAGGGCGGACAGACAATAGTAAAAGAAATTTGTTACAAAACAGCATAGATCAATACCCATTAGCTCAGGTACCAAAAGACTACAGAAACGTTAGCATGACTAATTTGGTTTTTTCCATTGAGAATGTAAAGAAGCCTTTTCAGTGAACACAGGCAAAGCTGGAGTGGCTGGATGCAGCTGCACTGTGCAACCTTACACAGCTCCAAAAGCAAGACTGTGATGTGACTGCAAACTGGATGCATATTTGTTGCTGTATGTATATTGAAGGCTGAATTTACATAATTTCTGGTGAAAAATTCCTTATATTTTTAAGTTGAATATGAACTAATTAGAATTGCTACCAGAAACATGAATGTGAGAGCCTAAAACTTCTAGGCCTGTGTAAGGGATAGTTAGTGCTAAGGTTAGAGTTAGGGATTTAAAGAATTAAATTATGTTTGAAATGCATGATCTGCTGATTTGGGAAGGGGGGCTGTAGTTGGTAGGAGCTTACATCTCTCTTTTGCTGCAAGGGTTTATTCCCTTTTTGTTAACGTAGTTAACGTTGGGCATTAAAAATGTAAACCATCAAAACTGCATCCTGTTTTTCAGAATAGAAATAGAAATAGGAAATAGAATCATTAAGGATGGAAGAGACCTCAAGGATCATCCAGTCCAACCGTCCCCCCACCACCTATTACCAACTAAACCATGTCCTTCAGTACCGCGTCTAACCTTTCCTTAAACACCCGCAGGGATGGTGACTCCACCATGATGAAGATAAGAACAAGTTTGGATAAAAGCAAGGCAATAACCTGTGTTGTGTTTTACTTTAGGGATGATCCTTCATAAATAAGTCAGTATAATCCTTCTGCCAGAATTTGGTTGATAGAAACAAGAGTTATTTTTGTATTTAAGGGAGTTTAATAGTAAAACAAAGGCTCCGAGCCCTCATCTAGAAAATCAGGAAAACTAAATTTCTTTTGTGCTCTGAAAATTAATTGCAGATAGGTACAAAGAAGATTGGCAAAGTAACATGCAATAAAATATCCCTAACTATAACCTTTTCAGTCTTCTACAGTGAGGCAATTTCTAGGCCAGTTGATTTCCTTTTGCAGTAACATGTAGTCTGCAGTGTAGGACTGTCAAATCTTTCTGGATAGCAAGGCCAGATTCAAGCTGCTACCAATCCCATTTGGAGCAGCTTCTTTTCCAGTGCTTGTCTCTCTGCTCCCAGTATCCATTCCTTCCTTTCCGATTGTCTGCTCCTACATCCGCCTCCCTTTCTGCTTCTGGCATCACTTCCTGCACCCCTCTGGAGTTCTCTGGGAGAGAACATAGAGGTGTATGGTGTTTTTCTTCAGTTTTAGGACTCAGCTGCCAGGTCTCATAAAATTAGGATTAGGATAGGGTTAAGGCAGGGTTTTGGAATATGAAGTATAAATATATTAGTTTATTGTAGGATGTTAAAATAGGAGTGGATTTGGAAATGAAATTATCAAGAACTCTAATGTGGATCTGACAGTTTCCCCAGAAGTTATATATGGGATTTGGTCACAGTCTGGGAAATTTTCTTTTGTTTTTGAATTTGGATTCAGAGATTCCTGTTGATGGAAACTGATACCTGGTGAAGTTTCTCCCTGCAGGCATTCATGTCACTGTTAACAATAAGAAAAGGGAAAACATTTGGCACTGGGTTAGGGATGAGAGTTTTGAAGAAACCGGATTGTTCCTGGACCCTGATGACAGTACTTGTGTTCGTAGAAACCTGTACCTTGAGCTGTATCAGTCCTATAGGAACTAGTAGACTATCTGTTTAGGAGGTAGGTATGACAGGTTTAGGCTGAAGGTTTTAGCAAAGAGCTCAGGATATGACACTTTTCTACAAGATCCCCCAAAATTAAGTATGTTGGTAGAAACCATTGACTAATACTGTCTTTAACTATGGAGATCACTCCCTTTTGTGCTAGTCAATTCAAGTTATAGTTAGTGTTTGAGTAGCAGTGTTAAGGTTTGAGAATTGTAACTGTCCTAAACCCTGAGTAACACTCAACTATGCAACACTGCAAAGATGAGTAGCAAGGAGGTATTAATAGGATCGGATGTACTGTGTTGTGATTTCCTGTAGAAATTGGTGCTCTTCTAAAAATAAAACTACTATTAGAAATGAGTATAATGCTGACACTTGCATTTTGAACCTGTGAGAAGTAAGGACTTAAGGAGGAGGCAGGCATTGATAGAAGCCAGTGCTTTATACCAGTTGACAGAAACCAATGCCTTAGTCTCCTGTAGGCTGAGAATGTCTAGTGTTAGGCAGAGGGTTTAAGGCTTAGGAAAATAAAACATCAACAGGTAAATTCATCTCTTATAAGTGCAAAAATCTTGGCAACAAGCTTTGTGCTAATGTAGTTAGCAGCCAAAGCCTTTCGTCATTTTCTTCCTCAGGAGAAAATAATATTTCTACACCAGATGGAGAAATAAGCTAAAGGTCTATATTTTGTTTTACAGTTGGAATTCATTCTCTAGATCTGAACAAGGCTTTTGTTACACTTGAGGTTAGGTTTTTTAATGTAATGTGTCTGCATCCCTGAGTAATGTTCTCTTCTACAGGGTACCCTGCAGGTAAGCATAGAAACAGTACAAATGAAAACCAGGGACTGATACTGTCTTATATTACATCAGTAGGTTCCTAAGTATAAATTACAAATTAGTGTTGGACTCTGCAGAGGCTACAGAGATGAGAATTGAGCAGATACTGCTAGAAGCCTTATATTGTCTTTTCTGCTGTCAGTCTCTGTAGGAGAGAGAACTGTAGGAGAGAACACTTGTTAGTGTTTCGAACAGGTTAAGGGTAGGGTTATGGAAATGTATAACTAAGTATAAAAAGCACACCTTATGGTAGAATCTACAGTGTTCCCAGAAGTAAGAATTAAAAAGACTCAACTCATATGAATAGAAGCTGTTGGCTTTTCCTCTAGTAATTGATCCTGTAGTTTTTAATAATGTGAGTTAGAATTGGAGGTATAGGAATTTAGAATTAATGTTAGGGAATCTTTAGACTGAATCTAGTACATAAAATGGGCCAGGGACTGTTCTGTGGCCCTGAGGTATCTGAACTTCTGGATAGGGTTGAAATTAAATTTACTATCTAGAATTCAATCTATTGCTAGTTTCCAGAAGGTTCTTAGGGGTAGGAAAGAGACCAGTGATGCTACAAAATGATGCTATTTGTCCTTTTTCAGTAATGATTTACTGTCTTTCAGATTAAGATTAGGGAAGTGTCAAGACCTCAGTTCACCATCAAATTTTACAAATCTGAAGAATTAGAAAGGTTGCTGTCAACAGGAGGAGAGGTTTAGGTGAGGACTCAACAACATCATTCATAGACAACCCAGTTGATTTGATCTAGAGATAGAATGGTCTGGTATCATCAAGATGCAGTCTCTTATTTTCAGTTTACTTTTTTTTTTTCATCTGCCAAGCCTATATACAGTTGTCATTAAGATTACACTATGAAAGATGACTTCAGGAGGTTATTGCTGGGGAATATGAAGCAGCTTTTTGCTGTAAGTGGCCAATACCTTGTTTTCAGAACTGGGTATAGTAAAGATTAAGGGTAAGACTGGCTTGAAGATTAGTGTAGAAAAAGAATATTTTCAAGACCCACACAGCAAGATTCTGCAAAGCTTGCAGGAATAGCATGTTGTATTGAATCGTGAGCTTATATTCTTTTTAATAACCATATGTATGCATATAAAATTAGGGGTTAGGGTGGAGTTAAGAGGTATCATTGGGAAATGAAAACTTGACCATGCTGGATAATTGTTGGATTCTCCACAGCTCATTGAGATAAGAACAGCTCTGATGTTTTCATGGGCCATTCTCTTAGTTCAGATAAGGTGTGTTACCAACAGACTACACCTAAGGTTACAACTTAGCACAGTTTGTACAGATCCATCACCTTGGTACGATGGAAGTAGTGTTTAGGATTGGGGTTATGTTTAGTGCTTAAGGGAATAAAAATTCAAGAGTCTTGCTAGTGTTACGAGAATGCATCATCTTTGGGGTTTTTATAAGCACTGGTTACCTAGCTGTATATTACAGTTGGGCTTCAGAAGAATTCACTTTGAGAGCTTGAATTATCAGTTGATTCTGTGTCAGCGAATGCATTATTTTCAGTTTTTCTGTTGGTTTTATTTACTTAGTCGTAATGGAGATCAGAGTTGTTTGGAGAAAACTTTTTTATTGCTTGATTCTGACCTGTCTGTGCAGACAAAATGAGAGCATGTGTTCTTTCCTTGAGCCCCCTGCCCCCTTGTTACTTTGATGCACACCTCCATGTCAAGTCATCTTCCTTCACATGTTCTATTCCCCAACCCTCCTTTTTATCAGTGTGCATCTATCTTATTATATGAGAGAAAAAGTAACTATTTACACAAAATCTTGCTATAACTAGGGAGAACAATTTTTTTCATTAACTTTGTTATTTTCCTTGATAAATGTAGTCTGACAAATTTGGAATTGTCTGTGAAGTTCCTCCTTTCTTGCTTTACATAGCCTTAATAAACACAAAAGTAAGCACTGTTCTGATGCTGATAGGGATGGTCTCTTTGAGGAGCTACAGTGTATGGTATGACTGGGACATTAGTTTCTCTGTGGATTGTGGATCCATAGAATCACACATTTGTGAATGGAAGATTTTGTGGCTGGAATTGTTCTGGGAATGTGCTATGTATTTGGCCTCAGGTAAAAGAGAAGGTTAAACTCTGTCAACCTATGCAGTTCACTGAAGAACAGCAGTGATCGCTATCCTTCTTAGTCTCATTGACTTTGCTGGATCTTAGTCATGACTGTCTTGTAGAATAGTCCGATCTTCCCACACCTCCCTCCGAAGAGAAAAAAATATTGCTGAAATAGCATTTTACAGCATATAAACAGCACAACATTTCTGTCTGGTTCAACAAGGAGCAGGAAGTATTAAGTATCATGCAGCATTGCCAGCTCAGCTTGGTAATTCAGCTGAAGTTTTTGGGGCTTATTTCAGCAAAACTCCTTAATCTTTCAAGATTCACCTGCTGACACTTTGTAGCGCAGCACAGTGTAATTGATACAGCAACCCACTATTCCTTTTTTCATTGATTTCCATTTTGCATTGATTTCTTCTTGGGATCATAACCTGTTGTAATCATAATTACACTTCATTCAAGAGAAAAAATAATATGTGAGCAATTAGTGTAACATGTATGTAATACATCCCTGATACATGACATAATAAGAATGCCAGAATTTTCCTCATTTAAGACAAAATGGGACGTACCTATTTGATATAGGAATTAGTTTCTCAGTTTCTCTCTAGTTTTTAGATATTGTCATTACACACCAGAACTGTCAAAAATCTACATTTTGATTGCTGTTTCTGAATTTATTCTATAAACGGCCAACAAAAACCTTTAATTATAAGTCTGTCGTGGTTTTGCAACACAACACTTTGAAATATTTGCCTTTAAATGCTAGTATCTAATTGGTTCCTTCATTCATTTGTTTTTACAATTTATCTGAGACTTCCTTTTGCTTCAGACCAGTTGAAACAGATACATGGGCTGGGGGAACTAACAGGGGACAGTTTGGACAGGCTCAGTTGCACTCATTGCCAACTGTTTATCTTATTATCAGACAGAGTCTCCCTGATCAGTTCTGCTTTAATGAGTTTTGTTCTTGAAGCAGTGGGCCGATATCTATATACCACAGTCTATTTTTAATTATGACTTGTGACAAATTGAGAACGCAGATGTTTAAGTGTAAAAGGCCTCTTACAGTCTCTATTCTGCACTGTGTTGCGGCAATTTTTTTTGGTATTGGGGGAGTACTGGTGGCCTATGTAATACACAAGGAGGCAGTGCAGGCACAGACTAATGGTCACACGCAGCATGTTTATTAGTTTCTGGCAACACTAATGCTACCACCTCCACAGTCCCTTTTAACTGGGGGAAATTAAGACAGGGAGGGAACTAAGGTGAATAGCTGAAAGCAAATTAATTTATGCCTTGTCATGACAGTCCTGTACTTCCTCTTCCTATGCATAGACACCTCAGAACTGAATCACTTGTTGAAGTACTTTGGAGTAGAATAAAAGTTAATCTTGTTCTATGAGAAAGAGCACTGAGAAATCAAAGGTAACATTTCAGGGAGGCCGCCTGCCTCAGGTAGCCTCATACCTGTCTCATACCTGCCCTCTCACTTGCTCAAGTTTGAGAAGAGGAGGGCCAAAACATAATGTACATATAAATAAATAAAAATAAAAGAAAAAATTACATTACTAGTTTATCATTCAATAAATATTTAAGTCCCATTATCTTTAATTCATTTTCCTCCGAAATAACACATCCTGTCAAAGGACTCACAGGGACTGTCAAATGACAGCTAACTGCCTTGGAATATGAGAGTGCTGGCAGACTTGTTCAAATATTTCCCATTATCCACCTCAGTTCATAAAATAATGGATATTTTAATAGCACTAGCTGATGAAAACTGAATCACATGCATTATCATGCCATGTAATAATTCTTCATTAGACATGATTCTGTATTTCTCACAGAAAAAAAAAAACCCAGAAAACAAACTTTGAGGAAGATGAGTTGAGTTACGTGTAATAGCTTTAAAATTAAGATATGGCAAAGCTTTAAATTTGATTTGGTGCCTTTTAATTGTTCAAGATTTGAAAAGTTTGCTTAGGGCTGACCATCTCCTTTTGAAATGGGAGGAAGCCTTCAGTATGTAAGCCCTGTCAAAGTCTTGGGGACCAGTCCCAGGAGGCCAGTGAGCTGTGTGTGTTAACAGCAGTTCCCAGAAGGGAAGGCACTGAGTAGTTCATGTGACAGGGAATAATGAAACAAAGATTGCACTAAAACTGCCAAATTGCCTTGAGCTTCCTGTCCATGGACATGGATTTCTGCAGAGCACATAATTCCTCTCTCAAAGGCAAGGTATCTACACGTTTTTGTGCATTTGTATGGATTTTGAAAAAAAAATACTTTAGTCATTGTATAATGTAATAAAATGTGAATTTTTGCTGATATTAGGACAAACAGAGGAGAATATAGCAGCCCTGTGAAAATCACAAAAGAATAAGTAAATGCAGGACCAGCAGAACATCTTTGCATACACTTTATCCTATTTGATGATACCTTGAAATTGTGATTCAACGTTTTTCTCTATAATGTGTGTTATACTAAATGATCAATACACTGATGGCTACTTCATTCAGTCTTAGTGGTATTCATCTCCCCTTATCACTTCAAAAACCATACCAAACAGGTGCTCACAATGCTTCAGTAACTCTACTGCAGTCTGTAATAATCTCAGCTGCCCATATTTTTATATTTTTTCCCAGAAAGTGATTATTTTTTAGTCAATACCATTAAAATTATTAAATTTATCAAAAAAATATCAAGTTTTTGTTTCAACATGTATCTTCAAAGCAGCAGTGGGTGTCCAAGCCCTGCTGCCTGCCAGGCACTTTGCCCAAACTATATAATAATTAGATTCATTTGTAGCCAGTCTGGCCTGAAGCAAAAAGTAATGAGGTCTACTGCTGTAGTGATACTAGAGGAAGACGAAAACAGTAAACTGGAAAAAGTTATAATAGATTCTTAGAAACAAAATGTAAAACTATAGATTAAAATCCATCTTAATCTATTAAGTTCATGAGATACTATAAAAAAGGCAATAAAAAGATAGGAATATGAAAGTTCACATTTGAATTCTTAAAGAAATGCAAGTTCCATTACATTGCTTCTTCCGCTACTGTATTATTGTATTAGTTATGTGATCCTTACATTCAAGATTAAAGCACTAGGCTACTGATTATTAAATTATCATAGTAATAAGTAAATTTTTTACTAGGTAACAATCTTCAGTAGATGCTAGTGACTCCAGAACTCAATTATTTCAATATCAAATTTGTTCTGGTAATTTTCACATAGTTTATGAGAATGTAAATATTTTTCTTATTTATATACTGAAAGTTCTGTAGATATAATGAAAAAAAAATGATTAATTGATACATAATGCCTTGAGGTTAGATTGCTATAGCAAAACATCAATCAGAATAAAATCTGAACATTCAAAAATGTAGTACTGTCAAATGACTATAAAACAAATTGCAAAATTTCTGAAATGCAGTGGGAAAAATAATGAAAGTTGAAATATGCCTATTTATTTGTACTGCTATGAGACAGCAAAACTAGAGATCACTTCTCTGTGCCAGGTGCAGTATTAGTGCAGATTCTCTATGTTCAGAGAATCAAGATTCAGATGTGCATCTACAATCCATGTTTCCAGATTCTGAAGTGTAGGAGGCAACGTTTACTCTATTAGAATCTATTAGATTCTAATAGTAGAATCTGTTATATGCTAAGGATTAATTTATTATATCCAGATTTATTCCAGATGACGACTGCAGTAATTTTCCAAAATTCAATATATGGTTTAGTCTTCTAAATGTCTACCAAATTACAACCAAATATGAGAGCAAGACTGAGAAATGGCAAGAAAAAATATGTATCTGACTCCAAATATTGATTATTCAGCCAGCTTAGTATCATCTTCGGATTGCTCAGAATTCTTCAGTCCTCCTAAAGACAGACACATGTGCAGACAACAACCTTTTCAAAATTGGGCATTGTTATGCCAATGGGATTTTATACATCTGTTTTTATTTGTAGGTATGTAAAAAGCTCAAAATTAATTCCAGAAGATGTATAGCAATCGTGTCTTTTACTTTCCCCTAGGTAAGACCATCCAACCTATCTTAACCATAAATATTGTTTCTCTTCTTTATTTATTCTCACATCCACAAGCCAGCTATGACTCTGATCCTTCTAGTATTTTGGGAGATGCTTAATTTTTAAATATATATCTGTGTACACCATTGGGGTATATATGTGTGTATATATATCTATATATATATAGAGAGAGAGAGAGAGAGTGATCTGTTTCTCCCCAGGACTAGTTCCAACAACTACAAGGTAGGTAGACATTTCTAAAATTAGTGTATGTAAGTGGGAGTTTTTATGTATGAAAAGTAGAATCAGCAAATATTACTTGGGCATCTCTATGGTGGCTAACACACGGATAAACAACAATGATGTTACTATTATTTTGAGTTGGAGAAGAGTTGAAGTGGATGAAAAAAAGGGAAAAAAAAAAGGATGGTTAGTTCACTGTAGATACTCTTGTGTTGGAGCCAAAATGATTATGGTATTGAAAAACATGGAAAGACCTATAGGAAGAGAGGAGTGAGAAAGGCTTATTTGCAGTGCTCTGCTTTGGGAGAGAAGAACCACTAAATGAAAATGACATTCAGTCTCCATCATTCAGTGATGCCTGTGCTGCTTATGCCCAGGGAAAGAGACTGAGGAAATACTCATGCTAAAACCCAGTAAAACAATCTCAGATATTATCTAAGGTAAGCTCCCGTCTTGGATTTTTAACTTTTGAAAGAATCCCTTAAATTCCTACAAACCCCTGGTAAATTGCACCTAATTGAATAGGAGCAGAATTTCCTGCATTTTAAGATATTGAGACAAATGTCTTCATGAATATAAACAAGCTTAACTATTGACTTCGATAGACTCATGTCAGATTATTAGAGCTCTGAATTTGGCCTGTTTGCCTGAAGTACGTGTTTTGTGAATGACAGTGTTGCAAGAAAGATGCATTTTGACAGGAATGAGAATAATATACACGCAGCTGGAAATACCTGGGCATGTTATGCTTATTGGCAGACTTCACAAGCAGTAGAACTGACTTCAGAGTTGCCTGTGGGTCTGTCACTTTGTTCGTCTCTGTCAGGGTTGATTTTTCAGAACTACTTTGTCTCCAAGCCATCATTTCCCCGATGGCTTACCTTAGTCTGTAAGGAATTTACATGTTACTATCTGCTTTGAATATGTCTTAAATTCCAAGAAAACTCTGGAGCTGTTTCTGTGTTATGAAAAGTAATGGGAAAGAGATGGTAGTTTGTCATCCTGTTATTTGTTTAGAAACATAATTTTTTGATAGCATATCTTTATGATATGTTTCTGTAACTCACTGGACTTAGCGTTTTTGAGAAAAAATAATTTAGAAAGACCCATGAAATTACCCTACAAAATTAAGCTGCTGATTTATTTAATATTAGTTGCCCTTACAGTGTGAGTCACATTGTGAAATTTAATGTAATGCTGCAATTGAGAAAGAGGAATACAATGTTTTAAAAATGGAGGTGGTTGAGAGAGCAATAGTACATAGTCACAGCAGATATTCATAAAATTTCAAACACCTACATCGATCAGACAATAAAAAATGGCATGAAAGAATGCACAGTTTGATTTCAAACATGTCAAGCTAGTACAGTCTGCTAGCTTTGAAACCTGACCACAAGTTTGCATTACCCACTTTTTCTGTTTAATTTCCAGCTGTGGGAGCCACAGGAATGGGCTGCAGGCATGGGAATGCTGCTTCTGTCCCTTCAACAGGGAGTTTCCCTGTTCCTGACTTCCCCTCCCCAAAGGCAAAATGGTCTGGCCTGTTAAACAGTGGCTTCTTTCTGTGCAGAAGACAGCAGGAAGAAATGCAGGAATTATTATGTTTCTGAAAAACTGCCCTTAAAAATAGATGTTCAGTGCTTTGCTTTCTCTCTCACTTAGGTCTCTCACTTTAAAAAATGTGTTCATCCTCCTTTCTTAAAAACTTGCTGCTTTTATTTAATCAGATTAAAACTGTGGATTCTGAGAGATATAATTTGGTAGATAACTCAGATTCAAGGTTTTCAATAATTTGTTTGGAGAAAAGTTAACTGTTGAGAGTTAAGAAAAATGAAAGCTCCTGTCAGCCTTCCATAGGTCTATGCCAAACCTGCGTTTGGGGAATTTAAAAAAACAAACAAAACACAAAACAAACAAAACTGTCTTAATACCAGTAAAGGCCATTTCATGGGAAAAGATGACCTGTTTCAAAAACCAAACTGCCCTGCTGTTCCTTCCCCATTAAAGTATTGTTGCCTGGAAGAGAAATATGCTCTTATATCCATCCAGGAAATATTTGAGCATAAAATTAAAGTGTCATTGTAAGTAAAAAGAACTGAGATCAGTGAGGTCTGCTTGATTAAGGTCATGTTGAAGAAGAGACTTGTAGAGCTCCACATATGAGAACTTGTAAGGATTCTCCACTGTTGTACTGCCAAGAAGCACAGCCACTGAGGGCTGAGTGGTACAGAACATTCTACTGCACTGAAAGTAAGCAAGCTAAATTCAGCAATCACATAATTTTGAAGTTAACAGTTAAGCACTGTCTTTCATTCATGGTGTGATGGAAGGTGTGTTGTGTCACTTGCTTGATCACAGCTTATTGTGTGCTACATTATATAAAATGGTGAAAATAAGCCTGATGAGGGATTTATTCAGTTCAGGTGAACTTTTCCAAAAGGAGAGGGTGCTGAGGCTTCCCTGAAATTAGTTTCTGAGCGTTACTGGCCATGCTCAGCTGGCAAAGCTTCTGCAGGTCAGTGCAAGCAGCTGGGCAGTTTGCAGGGGACCTGGGAAATTATTATAAGAGGCAGGGAGCAGCTACATAGCTATACATGAAAGGATGAGGAAAGCCTCCTTAGGCTTTAAAAAGGAATGCTGAGTTTGTAGCAAGTCAGGAACTGAAAACTGCTGGACCTGAGAGCAGGATTTGGATATACAGGCACCAAGGGTAGGGAGGAGATTGTTTATAAAATTTTGTATTTGAACATATCTCTTACAACAGATTTGTATCTCATCTATTTGAAAAGATACCTTGTTCCAGTTTGGGTTCTACTAAGACCTAACTTAGGAATTGAAAAATCTGTAACTGCTTTTGAAGTGCTAATCCTAAGGAAAAGGTGCAGACAGTTCTGTTGTAAAATCCTGGCTTGCTTACTGTCATGTCACACAGGGTTATAAAAGCAGTCTCCCAAGGCAAATATGTTGATTCTTGTGGTGAAGCTAAGCTGGAACTGTTTCTTTGCTTTCTTGTTAGCATATGGCTGTTGGTGTCCCTATGAAGAATTATGGAGTTATGTGATAAACTTCGTGTATTATGTGTTTTTGATTTCACCTGTATTTGCCTCTTCAACTAGCCTCCCACACCATGCCTGTAACATTCCAAACCTTTGAGTAGTCTCAGTCAGGTGACGCTCTCTTTCTTTAAATAAACTGCCACAGAAATTTGTTTCCTACCTTCCTTGTGCCGGTGTGGAGTTTCATCTCAGTTATGCTAACCTGAAGCCCAGAAGGGCAATAGTCCATTTTTGACCAATGTTGAATGGCTTTGAGAAAGTGCATTAGAGCAAGAAACAAGCAGTGTGAGCTAGAACTAGGAGACTGATATAATTAAAAAGGGGGAATTACACTTAGTTAATGAGTCCTGAGATGCCAGAACTTAAAGCCTAACATTCCTATGTAAACCAGATTGTTCCTTTTAAAAGTAACCAATAAATATAAGTAATTTATACTATTTGTTTTCTTCCAAATTCTCCAAAATGAAACTCATCAGAATAGGGCAGTCTGTTTTGCAATCATGGAAATTCTAAAATATAACTCAATTTAAATGTGTTAAGGTTGAGGAAAATACCTCAAAATGCTATATGCTTGCTCTAAAAGAATGTACGTATGTATTGTTACTGTGAAGTTGTTGTCATTCATCATTGGGCTATAACTTATGTAATTTGGCTGTAAGACCTGCTGTGGTGAACCATATAGGCTTAACTTCCTTTTCACTCTGTGTATCTAGATACATATAGAATAATAAGTACTAAGAAATTGGTGGTAAAGACAATAGCTAACGACGAGCTTACTCAAATACTTGGATCCATATAAATCATCAGTAACTGATATCAGAAGATTTGTTCTTCATTAATTAAGGTTATACTATTCACTTTCTCCTTATAAATCTAAGAAAAAGAATGCATCAGAAGTATAGATTTTTTTCATATATCCTCATCAGGATGGATTACTATAAAAATATTATTAAAGCTTGCATTCCATGCCAATATGTGACTAGGAGCCCTTTGCCTATTGGTTTCTGACAGGTGCAAAAATGGATCCTTGTTTACTGCTTCAGTATTGTATTATTCAACAACAGTCTTAGAGGTAAGTGAATTCTCTGTGTTTATATTCTATATTCTGTTGCGTTTTCCCAAAGACTTACTGTTTTTGTAATTCCTATAAATCACTGGCTTTTTACATTAGTCAGGGTAGTGGCAAGAGGCAGGCAAACTCTTCTGTTTGTTATTTTCTAGCATTTAAATTCTATTTTTTCAAGGAGAAAAGAAACAAAAATCCCAATGATATATAAAGTTTGTTGTAATTTTTTTCCAAAATTATGAAGAAAAGATTTGGTGAGAAAAAGGAAATTGTTCCTGGGCTCTTTTCTGATTTTGGTGGTGCTGTTCTTCCTATTTCTCACTTAAAAAATTATTTGTGGTGGAGGAAGGGAAAAGGAAACAAAAAATAAAAAATACCTACCTAAGTAATCTTTTGGCAAAGATGGTATTTCTATTCCAAAAGACTTTCACTGTAGAACATCCATTTAGATTAACTAATATCTTTCCCCCTTTTTCTAGTGTTCTTCAGTTCCTAACACTGAATTACATGTTAAATGAGAATTTTTTAATTTATCTGTGAAATGAAAGAGGAAAAATGAGTTCAGATTTACTAAAGATACAAGTTAAAAAATAACTGAAAAGTTTATTCCTAGAATGTGGTCTGATTTAGAATTAATCTGTGTGCATAACTCTAATGTGTTTTAGGGTTAAAATACACCCAATTATGGAGACTAATTCTGAATAAATTTGTCTGCTCAGTCTTTTGATATGTTTGCAAGGCGATTTTGAAATTTAATTTGGATTGTCTTCCCAAGTGACCCTGCAAAGATTGACTTAGATGTAGCTCTTAATCACTAGTTTATTCCTAATACTTGGGTAGTATAAAAAATTGACATTCTTTGTGAACTATCCATAGTAACTTTTTTCTGCAAAGAAAGGTTCAATGTTATGTCTGAAAATAACTTAGATGGTGGTGTTAATAATCCTGTATGAGATTGTTAAAGAATTGGAAACATTAGTTAAATCATTTCACAGTAATAAATATCCCATTTGATGATATTGGCTGTTAGTAACTGATGCAAAAGAAACATTATCACAACATTGTTCACTTGTGTAATGTTATAATATCAGAAGAGAGGTAAGCAAATGCTTGCTGTAGCAGAAGTACCTTTTTATAATTATATATGAAAATGTGCAAAATAACTAATTGAGAGGCACTTTCCAAGTATTTTAGAATTTTAACTTTTTGCTGTCATCTCTGTGGGAAAGAAAGGGATGGGGAAAGCTGAGATGATGTTTGAAATGTATAGTTGGAGGGCACAGCGATATAGTCGTAGGCTGACATTTTGAATATTTTCTAAGCCAGGATAGTAGTCTGCATTTGAGGAGTGATTCCCTTTAGGCATTTACAGTAATATCCTAAAGAATAAAACAGTAGATTCTTGCCTTGTTCAGCAGTGGTGAAAGTAAGAGGCTGGGTAATAGAGGTCACCAGCTTTCATTCAAAGCAATGAAGTGAGGGTTCGAAACTTTTATTTTGGTAAAATGCCAAATAACCTAATTTATAAATGGATAAAATAAAGATTGTGGATTATTGGAAAACCTGCCTAACAAACCAGACAAATTATTTACTCCCTTTTCTAAGTCTTAATTTACTTTAAGTCAGAACTAAGTCTTAACTGGATTTTCTTCTCAGGGTTGAAAAATATTTCAGCCATCATGTTGCACGTAAATCAAATCAGGGTCTGCATCCATTTGACTTCTTGCCTGGTCTTTCTATTCACCTGTGCAGGATTTGAAAACTGACTCACACTATGATTCTCTAGAGAGCAGAGCATGTATCTCCCTTGAGAGTGTATAAAATACAAGTCAGAAATGTGTCTGTCAGTATGGAAAAAACTGTCTTTTACTTGCTGTCAGGAAGGCATCCATCTATATTACCATATTTTTAAACATCAGTTACAGTTGTCATTATCTCTAGGTAAAGTTTCCAAACCCTTCCTGGTATTGTGATGAACATGAAGTCGTGGCTGATTTAAAAGCATCTTAAAGAAAATAGATATAGCTTGCTGCTTTTGGTCTTTCTTCTACTGTTCCTGAGCAGTGTTCTCAAGTAATTGTTATAAATCATAAATTCAGGCTGTAAGACTGAATTAGGTGAATGCTTCAAGCATTGTGCTGTTTCATCTCCAAGGCAATGATTTCACAAATGTTATTTTTGTGGAACACACTGGCTGAAATTTGAATGTACAAAGGACTGTTTCTATAACCTTTCCTCACACTGACTTGTACTTCCACATTCAACTAGTTATATTTATGCCCAGGGTGGGTATGTATTTAAGTTGGAAATTGACTTAAAATAATAGAATTGACCTAAAATGGGAAACTTGGGTTGTATAAGGTAGTTTAGTTCATGAAAGAAGATGAAAATGGCAATGGGAGAAGAATCATTAAGGTTGGAAGAGACCTCAAGGATCATCCAGTCCAACCATCCCCCCCCACCTATTACCCACTAAACCGTGTCCTTCAGTACCACGTCTAACCTTTCCTTAAACACCCGCAGGGACAGTGACTCCACCACCTCCCTGGGAAAAATGGTGGTAACAGAAATACAGAATTAAGAACTGGTGTGACCCATTTACCAACAAGATATAAGGAAAAGCCATGATAAATTGCTTTCAAATGAAATAGACCAGCCATTTTGTGAGAGCTAATATGATAATAGATCTGTCTTCTGGAAGACTAGAAATATATTTTTGACACAACTGGTTTTCTAGATGTTTTAAAAGGATTTGGTTTATTTTAGATTTTTAGGGTAGGGTAGTACACAGACAGCCACATCATACTGTATAAGGTATGTGAACAAAACAATACACATCTGGAAATCTTGGTAAACACACTATCAAACCTACACATAGCTGATTCATTTAAGAATTTGTTGCTGGGATAAACATAGGGTCTCCTTCTGAAACAAAGGCTCTGTTATGAAGCAAAAGAAACAGCTCCCTCAGCTAAGCCAGCTGAGTTTGTTATATTCAGTCCAGACTGCTTTACAACCAATAATTCTTCATGTTTATATACAGCACTCTGCTATTTCCAGAGAGATGGTTTTATTTGACTATCCATTCACCTAGGATACAAGTTTAAGTTGAACTTCATGGTGCCAAGTATGGCAAGTTGATCTTATACCACTTTGATATCTCACTTTACAAAGCCAAAAACAAGCATTACCAAGATCTACAATTGTGGCTTACCAGACTTACCCTTAAATGCAGGACTTTAAAACTTACTGTGGCATATCAAAGGAATGTGATCACTGAGATGCACAAGGCCAAAATTACAGTGCCAGAATCCTATCATTATGTACAGTTTCCTGCATTTTCTTTACACTGTCATAAAACATAAAATGGATGCTACAAAACATAGATTTACCAAGGAAAACATTAAAACATTAGGAAAATATTCCTGAACTTGAGAGGTTAAGGAATTTGTAAAATGTCAATAAAATGTTAAGTTTCATAGGTATTTTTAATATTTTTTCTTTAAAATGTTAGTGTCTATTTGTGTAACAAGAATTAAGCAAGGTTATTCTATGCCAAATTAAATATATGTAATGCCTGGCATGAAAGTAAAGCAACTTTACACAAGAGTGGTAGCTAAAATAGGTTAGTACTGATTCCCTCTATTTTTCATTCTACTGGAGGACATGGGAGCAGAAGACACTTCAGTGCTGGAGGAAGGGCTTACTTTCCCACATGGGGCATGTGTTGTTCTTAATGTTTTCCATTACCTCCTCCTTTTATGTATATTGATGTAGCCCTGTCCCACATAAGTATTATGTGGGAGAAGGAATGAGAGCTATCCACAGAGACTCAACATAGCAACTTTTCTCCTGTTAAACCACACTGCATCTCATTTGGTTACTTTACTGACTGCTTTTTGAGACAGTGTCATATGAGAGGAACTGGTGTGGGGAAACATGAAGGGGCAAAAACTCAATCTCCCCTCACTGTTTGTGCTATAATAGAATCTAATTGTCACAGTTGTGTCAAATATGGGACAACAATTAATAACTACAGAATAACCCTCTTACTGTCCTTCCATTTTTGGAGACAATTGTTTCCTCCATCTGCTATAGGCATCTTATAACTAGTTTGATGTGTGAAGAAGTGTTGGCATTTAGGTTTGTACAGTTAAAATAATTTATAAAGTGCCTTTTTTCTGTTCTCTTTTTTTTTTTTAAAGTACACACGGTTACTGACTAGCAAACAATTAAGTTCTTTGGTCAAAGAACAGCCAGCTTCAAAAAGCAAACTGAATGTTTGAATGCATAGGGATCAGGATAATGTGGAAATAAAGCTACAGGATTACAAGAAGGGACTTTTCAAAGTCTGGGAACATCCTCTGGTACTTCAGGCAATTCTTAAAATACAGTGTCTTTTGTGAATTTATCAAATCATCTCCAATGAGTTCAGTTCTTTCTCTAACTGAAAGATTGTTCCAGAAGTCCATCCTCTAATGTAAAGCAAACAAAAACCTTTTAATTTGTTCAATACATTTCTTCATGGCTAATTTATACTTATTTTTTTATACAAATGCATTATTGCTCTTGTTGCCTCTAGCCACGTATTCACCTGCTGTATACAAAGTTATAATTTTCCCTGTTAGCACCTGCTTTGTTAGGCTGAATCAGGTTGTCTTTAGTCACTTCTTGCAAAAAGAGCTCTCATTTTCTCTGATACTTTTTCATTCATTTTGAATGCATCTTGTAAAAGAAATGCTTAGGGTCTTTAGGTGAAAGCTTTTACCTGGAATACTTGTGCCTTATAGATAGGTTGATAATATATACTGCTTGTGGAGTTTTCCATATTTGTTATTTTTTGTTATGAAACATCCTTCAGAATGCATTAAAAAATTCACAGCTTACTGCAGAATCTAGTTTCAAAGGAAGTGAATTGTCTTGGTCCAAATTTCCTGGTGCAATGCAAGTCTTAGATACATTTGCTGCCCTCAGCAGATTTATGGGTTAACAAAATGTATCAGTCCACAGTTTGATCCCGTGTATCTTGTTTTTCTGAATCTTTCAGGTGTGAAGTAGAAAGCTGTGCAACAGGTTCCCAAAATATGTATTATTCTGTATTTACTAAGATTTGCTCTCAATTTGCACTATACAAATGTATAAATAATAAACCCTAATCCCATTGGGTTTATACTCCATCTTAATTAAAATACAGAAATTAACATGTGAAGCAGAAAATGTAAAAAATTGAACCAAGCTTCCAAAAGACCCACGTGTCTCTGGACATGGGTTAACAACCTTGCTTTAGGCTTAAATCTCATTAATTCCTTTCACTGGGTAGTATGTATTTAAAAACTAGATTATTTTTTCTTTAGGGAAATTTACTGAGATAAGGATGCTTGGCTTGCTGTGTTAAGAAAAAAAATACAGATCTGTTCTACTGAATCTTCTTCAATTATTATTTACCAGTGCTGTTGGGAAGACATTTATTAGCCATATATTAAGTCTGAATAAGAGAACACTGAACAGTTGATACTTTAAAGGGGGAAGAGGAAACCCCTTCATCCGTGCCGTTCCCAGGTTACCCCAGCTGACAGTTTGAGACAGCTGACAGAAACCAAGTGCAAAGACAAGTTAAAAAAATGACAGATGGTAAAAATCTACTTAATTATTCTCTCAGTCCTGTTGTATGCTACAGACTTCATTTTCTGAATCATGGGCTGACTGTGTCAGGCTAGGCCATTTATTACTGAAATGTTCTTTTTAAACGTCAAAGACTAATTATTTTTAACTTCTAGCTTTACCCACACTTCAAAATTTATTTTGGTAAAATGACTAATGAGTGAGGATGAAGTATGTAGTGGATGTGCTACAGTGATATTTGAAGAGGAAATATTTTTGATTTATCAAAAAGTATGTAAGTTTTAAGAGTAGTATGTTATTGCCTCTTTTGCTATGTTGACTGATTGTCTTATGATATTTGACTATCTTTAAAATGCCACATGAATTTAAAATAAACATAATACATTGGCACATGAATTTGAAGAATCTGGGTAATTTCTGTGAGAAGAATTGATTTTAAAGTATACATTGTGTATTGCATAACGGAGAAGCAAATGCTATAGAAAAATAGGGGAGGGAAAAAGATTTGTACAAGTAAAATGTCTAGAAGAGACAGACATGGAGAAAAAGGAAAGAGCTAGGTGACAGATACAGAACGAAATCAGCCATTTTGGACATTCTTTCTTTGATTTCTTCTCTATAGAGACATTAAAGCAACCTGTACTATCTGTGTCTAGTGTTGGTACTGATGCAAGATAAATACCTTGTGGTGCCTTTCAAGGAGTGGAGGAGATACTTGATTTATGTAGCCAACCTTTTTCAACAGAGAAGATTCTAGTTTCTCAATTGTTTCTGATCCAACTGGTGATTGTAAGATAGTAATTTTGCATACCTACTGCATCATTAGTATTTAACTTAGTACTTCAAAATGTGCATTATTCTATTGCTTTCATTCTTAAATGTAGAGAACTTCTGCAGTATTTTCAAAGTTGATTTGAAAACTGCGAACACTACTTTCTTCATTATTTCTTCAGGATTCTTTTTATGAATAGCTACAGCTTCTTTAGTCTTTATGCCAGCTCCTCTTGAATTACTGAACTTCCTTAATATAAATCAAGGCTTTATCACCTCAACAAGGCAATTTTTCTTGGCCTAAAAAATCTGAAACCACAGCAGACATGTAGATTCTGCAGACGCTAACCTGTTATGAATAACTTCCTTTGTCCTTTAACAACTGGAACAATGTAATATGGCTAGAACTGAGCTGGACAAATGACAAGTCACTTCAAATACTCCACATATTCAAATAAATAACTTCTTTCTATTAATGATCTAATAATTTCATGCATTTCTATATTAAAAGGTGACTGAATTATTTTAACCCACTAACTTACTTGTATGGATTTAGTCTCATCATGTAAACAAATGTTTGGGGTCTTTTTACATCAAATCACAATATCAATCATAACTAACTTAGAGAGTAGAATACTTCTATTAAAAAATATTTCCAGCCATTTGGTTCTGTTTCCACATTAAAGCCAGTTTCATCTCAGGTATTTCTGCTCATAAAAATGAGATTGATGCAGGCAGTTATCTTGTTCTCTTAAGGAGGTAGACTTACTGTATAAAATGCAGTGGTGTCTAATTTTGTGCCTACATCAGTTTTTTTCTCTTGCTTTATTCGTGGTAAATAATCATTTAGACTCACAAAAGATGTGATTTGCTTTGCAAGGCTTGCCTCCTCTACCAGTTTGTATTGTACTGTCTCTTCCAGCTGTACATTCAAAGGAAGACACTCTTTGCTTTAATATAGCGTGTCTTCATAGAAGACATTCTGGGATTACTTGTTTCTATTGCTTTCATATTTGGTAGAACTTCAATAAATAGGAAATAAAAAACATTGCATTACATCTTCTGTTCAGTCAATATATTGCCTTTTCCATTAGTACTATTTGCTAAACAGTGACTTCATCTTTTAGAAAGCATTTTAACTGATACCTGCCTTTCATAGTTGGTTGCCTTCCATGTACATATATTCTATACATCTGTGCTTTTTTGGTGGTTTCTGTTACTACCGCATTTGTGTCACCTAATTTAAAACAGACTTTCTGCTGTTTTCAACTATAATGGGTTTGTGGCTTAGTATGCGAAATAGAATTGACTGCACAAAATGTGAAATTCTGATGCTAGACATTCCGGCTAGGTCTTTACAGACAGGAATGTGCATTTGTCTGGGCAAGCATTATAGTCCTAGGGGTGCTTAGCTCTTTTAGTGACAGCCTGAATAAGTTGAAGTCATTTGATTACAAAAAAGCAATGCCAAAATTAAAAAAAGTAACCAAAAACCCCATAGATAGAAGCATTCATTTTAAAGAAAAGAAATTGCCTTGGCACAGCTCCAGCATTTGCAGTGTAAATCTCACAATACAAACTGCGGAAAAACTTGTGAAAGAAACATGGGAAGGAGAATAAAATATCTTAAGCATATAAAGCCCTGAATACTAAGTGAACTGTACAATTTAAGAGAAATATTTGCTAGCAGGGTTAAGTCTTACTAAAAGAATCTCTGAAGCATAAATGGCTCCTAATCATCTACTTCTGATATTTAACTGTATCTGTAAAGGTATGCAAGCACATTAAATCCACAAATCCTCTAAAAGGTTTTTAGATTTTAAGGCATGAGATAGCTTATCCCATTTTCCAATCCCACCTCCAGTTTTTGGAGAAAGCAGGTACTTCATGCTGCTCTGGTAGTGAAGAACATAAGTCACTAGAATAGCCACAAGAAGCTCATAGACAGAGCAAGCTGTTAAGCTGGAATTCTCTGTGGAGAAGGGATAGTTTCTCCAGACAAGGCTACAAGAGAATGAGGAATGAGGGAGGAGAAACTCCCACTCCCAGGATAGGAGAGGGAGATGAGAAGGAGGAGTTTGAATTCCTCTCTAACAGAAGCTTCTTGGCATGGGCTGATGGGAGTTATAACTACTGAAAGTCCAAGTCTATTTTTCATTTAATTTCAGGTCTCAGAACATAGAAAATATCTTCCCTTCAGCCAGCTGATAGAACCACCTCCTTCCTCTGCCTGTGGCAATTTCAGTATGTTCTGTAAGGGCTTTGCATTCTAGAGCTGCCTATAAAACCTTTGATCATCATTCTCAGGGATAGGAGCAATTGAGCAAAACTCATGTGATGAATACAGAGATATATAGCATGACTATGTAGTCCTTCCATAGGAAATCAGCTGCAAAATACTGTATTCCTGGCCCAGGCAGTGTCAGAGATCTTGTATTGCCATCTCCTCTTTTATTCTCCAGCAGCCTGAATATTTGTATTGGTAGGACTCCTCTTAGTAACACCCAAGTTCCAGGTCACTAGCAGGATTTTGCTTAGAGGCTCTCTGCAGCTATACTGATGGCTCCAGTCATCTCCTGGAGCAGCAGACAGGGTGTGAGATGGGAGAGAACAGGCCATAAACTGAAACTCCAGTGTAGAAATAACTAATTTCTGTCAGTTTCTGTAATGCCAGTTTTACATGTTTGACTCTCTTAAAACAAATGATGGGCCATTCATGCTACTAGTTCTTTTAAATAATGTGATGGAATGAAAAAATAATAGCACATGGTTTGTATAATTTTTATCACTGGCAAAAAAAATCACTTCCAAAGTATTGGATTTTCTACAAATAAGGAGACTGATTTTATTATGAACTGAAATTAAAATGCTAAGAAAAAACAGAGCTTATGTTTATATTGTATTATACGGCAAGGCACGAGGCTCCTGAAAGACAGGAAACTGATTGTTTGGATTGGTAATTCTCAGTTTTTTCCATTCTGAAACTCTATCTACTCCCAGGACCCTGCTTGTGTCTACTCAGGAACTAGAGAAGATTTCCTGTCTATTGAGGAAGCATACAGTAGCCAGAGGCAGAACAACTTAGAGTTACAATTTAAATACTGTATGATCATTGAAACAGCTGGATCATGCAAATTTCTTTTCTCATATCTTTAGAAAGCACTATGATGCTTTTATAGCACTCACATACAAAAAATAGGCATGGCTGCGCTCTGTTCAGATCCAAGATCCATCTAATCCAGTATCCTGCCCCAGAGAGTGGCCAGGAGTGAAAGCTTACAGGGGTGTAAGGACATCTCCCAGTGTACTGTCTCAGCTTCTAAGAATCTAATACTAAAGATTTTCTAAAGTGGAAACATCTTCACAGAATCACAAGAGTTGGAAGGGACCTCGAAAGGTCATCTAGTCCAACCCCCCCTGCCGAGGCAGGGTCACCTAGAGCACATCACTCAGGAACACATCCAGTCGGGTTTTGAATGTGTCCAGAGAAGGAGACTCCACAACCTCTCTGGGCAGCCTGTTCCAGTGCTCTGTCACCCTCACGGTGAAAAAGTTTTTCCTTACATTAACTCGGAACCTCCTATGCTCCAGCTTGCACCCGTTGCCCCTTGTCCTATTGCTTAGTGAGGCCGAGAAGAGCGTGGCTCCATCTTCCCGACACTCCCCCTTAACATATTTATAAACATTGATGAGGTCACCCCTCATCCTCCTCTTCTCCAAGCTAAAGAGACCCAGCTCCCTCAGCCTTTCCTCATAAGGGAGATGTTCCACTCCCTTGATCATCTTCGTGGCTCTGCGCTGGACTCTCTCTAGCAGTTCCCTGTCCTCCTTGAGCTGAGGGGCCCAGAACTGGACGCAATACTCCAGATGCGGCCTCACCAATGCAGAATAGAGGGGGAGAAGGACCTTGCTTGACCTACTGACCACAGTCCTTCTAATGCACCCCAGGATGCCATTGGCCTTCCTGGCCACCAGGGCACATTGCACATCTTCACCATCACATTTTGAAGCTACTCACAAACCTATTTTACACCAATTTGCTTAATTGGGTTTTTTGGCATTCAAAATATTGCAGCTAAGAATGCTACCATTCTGAGTGCAATACATTAAAAACAGGAAATACTTTTTCAATCTACTGACTGATAACTTCATCAGGTGACTGCCAGTTTTTTTGAATGATAAGAAGCAGAAATAATTCCTGACTACTTTTGCTATTATTTCTAATTTTTGTCTAGAAGTACTCATATCAAAGCTGAGGAGTCTTGATCTTTTAAATCTATCCTTGTTCAGAACCCATTCCATAATTCTGCTTAAAAAGGTCACCTTGCATCTACTAGTGTGATACTGGTGCTTAGATGTGCATGGTAGGGAATCTAGTCAGTGTTTAATGATTTTTCTCTTGTGTTATTTAATTCCTATTAATTTTAGCTTGTATTTCTTTTTGTCAGCATCTGAGTACTGAACTATAGTTTTCAGAACATTGTCCAGAGTAATTAAGATCTCTTAAATTTTTGGTAATAGTTTAGATCCTAACATTTTATGTGCATATTAAAGTAGTATATTGTCTGAGAAACACAAGTCTCTTTACAAAGGCTTAAGTGTTCTGCCACACTTTCACTTTGCACAGTGAAATCACACTGTAACTCTGTGTGTGTAGCAGGGGAGGGTTGGTATTTAACACAGCAGATCTCACAGGTCATGGTTCTTGTGAGCACTGCAGAATTTGAATGGCAAATGGGAACGATGTTTTTCTAGATGAACAGTTTGAAACCCCTCATACTGATGCAGATTTACTACATCATCTTTCTAGTTTTGATTAGTCATGGAAAAAATGTATTTACCATGTAAAAAACTGTAGTTAACCTGGGAGGAGTATTACATTTCTTATCTAAAATATTTCAATATATGTAGTAGAATTTTGTATGCCTTGAAGAGAAAACTGTTGAGAAATCAGTTTGGAAGCTTTCTGTCAGAACACTATGAACTGCTTATAAAGTCTTTCTTCAAGAGCTTGTTAGGTGTTGCTATCTTGAAAGAAATATGGTATTACATAATTTTCCATATTTGTCACCCATTCATGTAAGACAGACTCAACTGTTAGAAAAAATGAAGATGTAAATGAATACACTGTACATGAACACATGCATCAAAACTGAATCCTAGTCTCATTGTATGCATACATACTACAGCTAGTGAAGTGGTCTCTTGGTGTCAGTAATAAAGAAATATGTATTATTGTAATCCTTAATATTTAGTATTTATCACTAGTCTACTTTATAATCTAACTGCTGATTCTTAAATTACAAATTTTACAGTAATTCTTCTTTTATTCAAGCCAAAATTACTGTGCTTAACTAGTAACTTTCTAGCCACATTTTCCACTGTTAGCTACATGAAAATAGGGCTTTTTTGTAAGGCTACGTATTTAAAGTGCTACAAAATTGCCCCTGTATTAATAGAATCCAGAGCATTCCTTGGTGGTGGCTCAGCACATTGCCATGTAAGTTGTCTGCCCTTGAAAAGGCATAATTTGATCTTAACAGTTCTGAATTCTCTGGTAGTTACAGAGAACAAGTGACCACAGTTCAGCTCCTAAAGCAGAAAGCTGAGTTTAGAACCACAGTGGTGCTGACTTATATGTTTCTGAATTTCAACAAGAGAAGGAAAATTCTTTCTTGTGACTGAGTCTTTCTGATTCTAGTGAAGAGCTAGAAAACTGAAAACAGCAAAGTGGTCCCAGATGGAGATTTTTTATTTTTTTTTTAATAAAAGCTTCTCCAGTGGTAGAGCTGGCTCTCAGTTTCAGTAATAACTCTGTGTAGGGTAAAAGGCGGGATAGTGTTGTGCTAGACCCAACAAGAATGTCAGGTAAACACTGGAAAGGGCAACATCTGTATTCTTGAGCCTATAAAAATTAAACATTTAAGAACATACCTTCCATATTGTTCAGTACACTGCTTACTTCCCTTGCTAGATTTAAATTTTAATTACCAAGGAAAGGAATAACAGTAACTTAAGTGATATCCAAAGAATAAATTTCTTCAAAAGATCAAAGAGTTAACAGAAGGTTGGAAAGCTTAGAATAAAATAACTACATACTTCCTAGCAGCTGCTTTTAAGTTAGAGAATGGAGTTCAAAGGCCACATGCTGATCTTGGCTATAGTGGGGCAAATCCGAGTGGCTATCTGTGAAAACAGTAGAATTTCTGAAGATTCATATCAGTGTGAATAAAACAAGAATTTGGACATTAGAAACTTTGTTATGAGGGAGTGTATACTTATCCTGCAAGTTTAGTTCATGTTTCAGAACATTGGTAAATTCTATTTGTAGTTATTTCTGCTGGCTTAAGTTCTTTTTTTCTGACTTGCCTTTGTGTTTAGCAGCATAAGGGTGGTATGCTGTTAAGTTTTGATTGTGTTTTTAATTTAAAAATGATGGGGTTTAGATTAGTGAGATAATGTGAAGTGGTATTATTAATGGACATTGACCAGTAATGGAACAGATGTGTGGACAGATCTCTAGTTGGGATAGTGAGGCAAAAGTTGGAAGACTGCCTGGAGCAGAGGAGTGAGCCTCACCAACGCACAGCATGTAAGATGTCTCTGGCAAGCTCATACAAGTAGCAGCTGAGAGGATTTGATGGACAAGCATAGATGGCAGATACCATATCTCCCACAAGGATAAACAAACAGAATGCCAAACAGATAGGCATAAAGATATGCAGCTTTAAGTTGAAGTAGAGATAAAGCAGATCATTTCTGCAAGGATGCTGTACACATGTGCCTATTTCTTTATTACTTGCCATGAAGTGACTCTTCATATTAAGTAGAATTCAGAAGAAAAAAATATAATAACTTTTAAGCAAAGACCGTAAGACAGATCTCTGTTTAATTTCTAGTGAAACTCTCACAAACAATTCACAGTGAGGTGGTGAATTGTATGGCTTGGTTCTTAAACTTTAATTAAACAGTTGTGAATGTTACAGTTTTGCTTGCATACATGCACCTGTGCAGCCAGTCAGAATTTGAGTTTAAAACTCAATGCTATCAAATTATGTATTTTGAATATACTTTGTTACAAGCTGGTATTTTGCAGTAAATTATGCTTTCAAATTGTACTGAAAAAGAAAATTTCTTTAAAAGTCTAATATTCAACTGAAAGCATACCTTACATGTAAAAATAAACACTAACCTGATTATTAAATTATTAGTTATGGAAGCAATAAATATCAAGGTACTCACAAGCAAGCTTCTTTAGAGAAGACTGACGTTTAAATCGCATCAGACTTTCAGCTGTTTTCGCTACAACAGTAGACTAGTGGTTTTAGACACCTGGTATCTACTTTGGCACATCTGAAAAAAAAAAAAAAATAGAAGTTGTTCACTTGGGGTCTACTGAAGAAATGTGGCATAATTTGATTGACTAGTTATTTACTTCATGAGCAAATTCTGTGATGTAATGTTATCAAGATGGTGTTATCTTTTTCATCAGATAAAATGTTAATTTAAAAAGAAAAACTTGAGTGTTTATGTAAGGGGAAGTTGTATGGTGTATATATAGTTCAGGCTATAGACTTACCATTAGTTAATCTGCTGTTCAAAAATACGTTATTTATATTATAGATTTAATTTTTAACTCTCTGTAACTGAATTCGATCTCTAAATTTGATATAACAAATCTTCCTAAGAGAAAATTAATTTTCTGGGTTTTTTTAAGGATTTAACAGTTTATATTGAGGAAAATGTTTGTGTGATCCTTTTCTGGAAGTTTGTTCTAGGTTCCTTTTTTGTATGTTTCCTACCACAAACTCGAAACTTTGCGCATTCATGTAAGCACATACACAGATGCATCCACACAGCAATATCTGCAAGGTAGGCCACATCTGAAGTGTCAATATTAAGCTTGTGATTTTTCTTCCGGGCATCTCAAAATGCTGATGTCACCACCCACAGAGGAGATAAGTAAGACTGGGTGGTACATGAGAGAGAGAGAGAGACTAAGGTTTAGGTTATAAGAGGAATTTATGCAGGGGACAGGACCTGGTGCGCAGGAATTTTTTGTCTGGAGATCTTCATGGATGGAGGTGGAAACAGAGCTCTAGGGCAGTCTGCCAAAGGCCAGTGCTTTAGTAATAAGGCAGGTGGTTTCTCTGATATTACCACCTTAGCACTTTGCAGGGATGCTGCCAAAGACCCTCTGCTGTTTTCTTCCTAATATATTAGCAAAGTCACTGGTAAAAGCAGTACCTGCAGAGAATCAAATATCCAACTGCACTGGTGAGGAGTCCTCCCCAGACTGCAGGGAAATACTTACTCTGGTAAGGAAATACCTACATTCTTCTCAACCTTGAAGGCTGCAGGGCTGTCTTTCACACTTTTTGCCTCAGTCCTCATGACCTTTGTGGTGTTTTGCCCTTTCTTGAATACAAATTCATAGAGGTGCTACCAGTTTGGCTGAGGGGCTCAGCTGTGCCCTGCTGAGGGGCTGGTGTAACTGGCTGTGTCCAGCCCCGGCCTCCCCTCACAGAGGCTGCACTGCAGCCCCTGCTGCCAGCACCTTGCCAGACACCTGGTACAAATGTGAACTTGGAACTGTCCTAGGAACATTTTTAATTCCTGCTAATAAAATCCTCTTGATCGCTAAGTGGAACTTGTAGATATCGATGGAGAAGGGAATGGGTGAAGCAGGCAGTGAAAACTGGTATCTCTTTGTATGATTAAAATGAATAGAAGCAAGTCTGGGAGAAGGTCTGAGTAATTTTAAGCAAGACTTCCCTATAAACAAATATAGGGAGAGTCTCCTGCCCGTTTGCATATTTACGATTCAGTTCTTTTAATGATTCCCCCAGCTGCTGCAGACATGAGATAGGCAGCAGTGGGCAGCCATAGCTGTCTGTGCTTAGGCCTGGGCCTGGACTCTGCAGCCTGGACTAGTGTCACCTGCCCTTTTGTATCTTTGAGGGGTTTCTTTGGTAGAACTCACTAACTGATTTAAGAATTCATTGTGAAATTGTGGTGGTATGAATTGACTTCAGATCTGCATGATGTGCTGTATTGTGGGGTAAACTATTTTCTTTGAAATATACTTCACAGCTAAACAGATATAACTCAAAATATACACCAAGTCTGTAAATAATTTTTGTATAATAACTAGGAACACTGGCATAAAATGTAGTGGATGCTGATTTGCTGCTTCTACTTGTCAGTGCTTGCACACATTCACGTGACAGCAAAAAGAATGGAGTTAAAGAAATGCTTCCACCAGCAGGCTGCTCTGTCATCCATCCACTGTTCTTATTACTTGTTACTTTTGGTTCCATCTGTTTTTATTACGGTAGAGGCAGAGGTTCATAAGGAGATGAGGATGCCTGTGCCATTAAGTGAATGTAGATTTGTTATGGACACTGGAATTAATTCTTGGTGTTTTGCTTGGTCAAGGATCATATTAGTCTGGGTTTAATTTTGCGAACATGTGCATTGACATACAGAAGGCAAACAGTGGTCAGTGCCAGATGCTTCAGACTTAAATGGGGAAATCTGCCTGATGCTTCTAATTACATCTTAAGTAAAGCATATATGAAATGGGATTTCTGAAGAACTAGTAATTAGAATTACTACCATTATGACACATGGAAGATGATGGTGATGGTATTGTTGAGTTTTAGTGTGGCTTAAGTGCAATTCGCAAAAGGAGGATAAACAGGCTGGATCAGTTAGCTAAAAGGGGTAAAAAAGGAAATGGGAAGAGCAATCAGCAAATTATATAGTTTATGCACATATTTGTTTGACTCATTCTGAGTAACACAATTCATGAGTATTAAGCAAAGCCAAAATGAGAGCTTTGTAGAGGAGTTCCTGGAAGTTACAGCATGTACAGGATTCAAAATCTGACCTGTGAAGTTGGGATATGGTCATTAAGTAGGGGTTTAATATGAAACTGGAATTTGGGTGTACCCACAATAGCTTATTTCTGTGTTTTGTAGAATCTGTGTTGTACTCGTGGTACTTTTGAGTGAACTTTCTTACATGCACTTGCATCTTTTGAAGCACATGAAATCACAAAGGTTTGAGATATCTTCTGGACATTACAGAATATGAAGAAATTTGGCTGCTTACCCAAAATGTTTTTAATTGAATTATAAGATGTTAATATGGTCACTAAATGATGTGCCTTAAATATATAATACAGAATACAATTTTCAGACATATCCAGCTAACCAACTAACTTGAGTTATATATTCAAATCTGATTAAGGCACCTATGTTGCTTAGGCATTTTGAATATTTTGTCTCTGGGGAAATCTGTGAAATATTTGGCAGAGAGCATGATAAATTCAAATGCAAAAAATGTTGATTTGTAAGCATAAAATACCTAATTGAGAATATTGTAAATTTTTCGCTGTTTCATATTCTGTTTGTCACAGTAAGGGGAATGATTTTTTCCTCTTACAGCCTCTGGCATACAGTAGTTATTCAGCTAACTATTGGCACATGTTCTTGAAACAGTTGCCCAGAAGATGACCTGTAGACTAAACAAAATCTGTGGAATCTGTTGCTCTACTTAAACAAACAAAAAACCTGGTACTTAAAAAAGCAACAGGTAACACTATAGTAAGAAGTTATCTTAACCTTATTTCTTACTTGGCTGAGAGGAAAAATTGTTGAATGAGTTGCATATGGGCCACGTAATTCTCAGTCTCTGATTTTGAAGGTAACCCAAAAACACTTTCATCTTCTAGTGATGTTTAATTTTGTCAGCAAAGTGCTTCATGACTGTAGTAGTCAGTGCTGCAAACACATAACCACTTGACTACATTGCAAAATTTAGGTGAGGCACGTGTTTAAGTTGCAGGTATAATATAAAATGTGCTTAAACTATAGGCCATCTAAAAAATATTTAACATCTCGCCTGAGATCAGTGTTGACCTTTCAAGTAGATGGGATAGATGGGGAAAAGTATCAAGCAGAAATATTCCAGAATTCACATTTTGATTAGTAATTCTGGTAAATTGATTATTTTTCTTTGTTTCAATATTACAATGACACTCAGGTATAGAATTTTTTAATGAAGTTCCGTTTCTGGAAGCGATCTTACAGAGATATAAGTTCTGTAATCTTAGAGATGCCATCTGGTGCAGTATTTACTAACTCATTTCCTTGGTGGAGCAAAGAGCAGCCTACATTGGAAGGCTGGAAGTTTGCCATTGAATGTATGTTATCCAGTAAGAAGATGCAGTTTGGGACACTGCCTAATAGCAGCAGAGGTGAACAGAGAATTTAGCGTGTTGAGTTTGGATTTTTGTTTCTTCAGAAAACTTTGGCCATATTTAGAAATGCAGAGTGAGATATGAACCCAGTAAGGCATGCTAAAATGTAGCTAATTCATTGGAACAGACAGGAGGCTTTGGCTGAAATTTTCTTAAACAATACTAAGTAGTTTGACAGCTGTTTCTGTTACTTTAGCTGAGACCTCATAAAGGGAATGGGCAATAGGAATGACTTAATAGGAAACAGTCGTGGGTAATGTTAGGCATAAGTGATCAACAGCTGCCTGAAGTCTGCAAGCTAGATAAGCAAAAGTCATCCAACATCCAGGTACAGTCAGGGGAAGTCTTAGGACGTCTGTCCTTCCATGATTCCTGTCAGCCTAGCACTAACATTGCTTTGTGGGCAAGCAGGAGTGGACCAGCTGGTACCCTTCTACTGGGCTCATTTTCCTCCAGAAGAGCTGTCAAGTAGCAGAAAGTAAACAGATTTTTAATTCACAGCAGTTCAAATAAGTAAGTTTGAATATCATCTGAGGAATCATTTCTTGAAAACACAGTAGTCTTTTTTTAAGACACTGCTCATGTATACCAATGTGAACTGTTTATCTGAAACCTGTGTCATTTACAACCTATGAAATCCAAAAGTTCTTTAGAAATGACATCTTGAGTGAAAAGAAACAAATTTCTGCAAAGGCAAAAGTATTCTATACCACCAAAGAAGTGAAACAAGTTAAGTAGATTCTTCCAAGAATTTAGACAAAGCCCACAGCTTTTACAGAGTGTAAAGATAACAGACATTTACTGTTGGAATCTTAAAGGATTTCTAGGTCTGTTTTAAAAGGAGACCTATCAAAAGTTAATTACTCCTGAGGTTCAAGAAAAGTCCTAGAACTCACTCAAAGAAGGCTTTGTGTAGTGTTGGGAAAAACTAGTTGTGTGTGAATGCATTCAGTTATACATTCTTGAATGCCCAATCTTACTGTTTCTTAAATTAGAAAATGGGTGGGTGGGTATATTTTTATCTCTCCTTTGATAGCCCAATACCCAGGAGATTTTCTTCTTTTCCCACAGATATCAGTTTTCATTGTTCCGCCATTATTTATAGCTTGCTTTGTGGGCCATTTGGCCTTCTGGCTCTGGAATCTCAAACTATCATGAGGTGGTTTTTTTTTGTTTGATCCAAACCCGTATTTTCCCAAAGAAATACTTTAGCAGAAAACATTTGCCTGGTGATGATTTTGTAACTGCCTTGAATATATTCTTAAAGCACTATTCTCTTGCTCTTTTTGTTTGCTCATTTGTGCCAGGTGATTGGAGAATATACAGGCTATTTATTCCCCTTGTAATGTCAAGCTAGTTTAAGTGCCAGAGATAAGAGGTGAGGACTGAATTCAGGTAAGGTCTAAGTAGATACCTACCTCAGACAAAACACCTGTGTCTAGTCAGGATTCCTGCAAAGCCATACTCTTTGCTGCTGCAGGTAAAGATGTGCAATGCAGTAGCTGCTGCAATGAGTTTCTTACAGCAATAGCTCCCTCTACCTCATCCACTGGCAAGATCACGTCTGGCTCATTCACAAGGAAGCAAACTTTTATTTTTACTAATCTGCGAAAATGCCTTTAGCTACTTCTGACAAAAGAACATTAGGCCATCTGTAGGTTGGAGTTCTATGGATTGGACTCTGGGGGACAGGAAAATAAAAAAGGACTGGGAAGGAATGGTGGCTCATCCTTCTGAGATGTTAAGAAGTTTCACAAAATCTGATGCGTCTTGCCAAGTTCAGATTTTAAATTCATGACCAAATACTAAGTATATGCACTTCTATTATTCTGTACAGTGTTGTCAGCATGACTTCTCTTCTGGTGGGGCTTTATGGTGGGAGAGAGAAAGATTGGGAACATGTATGGAAAATCTCTAGGTTTGTGTTGTTTTCATTTAAATACTGTTTTGAATGAAACATTTGGGTCTCATAAAGATGTTTAAAGTTCGTTTTTTTTTCAGGGAACACCATGTGGAGTGTCTGATAGTTTTCTCAGATGTGAGGAGGAATTGGAGTCAGGATGGGTTAAAAATAAAGTCTTTCCACTTGGTTCACACTTTTGGGGAAAGAAGATCCAGGATTCTGGTTATAGAAAGGGAAGCTTTCCAAAAACAGAGTGCTAGTAGATCTGTTAGTTTAATTGTTGGTGGAAAATGGAGTTCTTTAGAATATCATACCTTAGTTTCATACATAAAGACCTCAAGGTACTCTGTTTATGGAAAATACTAAAGAAAGGATTGCAAAAATAAACAGTGTGTGTGGAAAAACAGTTACAAGAATACGATTTGCTTCAAAGCCACCATGAACACCCAACTGTAGCTAGATCTCTTAATTAGATTGTCGTTATCAGTATCACAGTGCAAGACAGTAGAGCTGGGAGCTGCTTGTAGTGAGTATGGTGTCTGGAGAACCGACTGAGAGGTGTAAGAGTGAAAAGATTGAAGGAAGGAGCCTGGGAGGGTGTGGTTTAATCCCAGCTGGCAGTGGGACGGGGGAGAAAATTGAAGGGTAAAAATCAGTATTCTCATGGGTTGAGATAAGAGAACAGTTGAATAATTGAAATAAAATGAAGTACTACTGTTCATAATAGTCAATTGTAGTGAAAAGGGAGAAACAAACCTCAAGAAAAACAAGAGATGCAAATGAAAAACAATTGCTCACCACCTGCCAACTGATGCTCAGCCAGTTACTGAGCAGCAATTGCCACCCCCTGGCCAACTCTCTCCCCACCCCACCCCTCCCAGTTTATATGCTGACCATGGCATCATATGGTATGGAATATCCCTTTGGCCAGTTGGGGTCAGCTGTCCCAGTTGTGCTCCTTCCCAGCTGCTTATGTACCCCCAGCCTTCCTGCTGGCAGGGCATGAGAAGTTGAGAAGTCCTTGACTTAGTTGTTGCTAGGCAGTGTGTACACTAAACCGTCAGTGTTAACATTGTTCTTACCATAAATAACAATTGATGCAATCTCTCTATATTCAGAACAGCTGGAGGTTTACTTTAAACTATTGGTCAAAAATATGGATGAATGCATATTGATCAATACATAGTTGCCTTCTAAATTAGTTTTGAAATTACTTTTGCATTTCATGGATCTTCTTTGGTAGGAAAAATTAGAGATTTTGATGATACTACTGTTGCAAGTACTTTTATTTTCTGAAGCGCCTTCAGTGAAAAGCAAATCATACTACTTTTCACCAAAAAAAATTTACAGTTTTTAATCAAAAGGTCAGAATTTCTGAGGAAAAAATCAATTTCCATTAAAACTAATCTATTTTTATTAACTTTGAGGAGCTTTTCCAAATAAATATAGCACTTACTTAGACTAACCTTTAAACTTTAAGTTACGTCTTGCTTAAAGAAATATGGAAGGTTCAAGTACTGCTGGTAAACTTTCTTTTATACAATATTCTAGGTCTATAAACTTTGATATATGATAAATTGCATTTTTTGATAACTTTTGCCATGCACTGTACCTGAGCATTTTGTGGTGGATTTATTGTGCATTTTAGAAGCATTAGGGCAGTCTGATTACCTGTGGTTGTGGATCAGCCTTTCAGTTTGGAACACCTTTGATTTCACTAGATTATGTTCAGGCTAATACATTTTTACCTTCATATTTCATACAGTTAATTAGATCATCACATAATGGCTTATGCTGACATTCTAACTTACTCAGATTTTTCCATATTACTTAGAATCATAGAATCACTAAGGTTGGAAAGGGCCTCTGACATCATCAAGTCCAACCGTCAACCTACCACCACCATGCCTACTAGACCATGTCCTGGAGCGCCGCATCTATGTGTTTTTTTAACATCTCCAGGGATGACGATTCAACCACCTCCCTGGGCAGTCCATTCCAATGCCTCACTACTCTTTCCGTGAAGTTTTTCCTAATATCCAATCTGAACCTGCCCTGATGCAAATTGAGGCCATTCCCTCTCGTCCTGTTGCTTGCTACTTGGGAGAAGAGACTGACACCTGCCTCACTACAGCCTCCTTTCACGTAGTTGTAGAGAGCGATCAGGTCTCCCCTCAGCCTCCTCTTCTCCCGGCTAAACAGCCCCAGTTCCCTCAGTCGCTCCCCATAAGATCTGTGTTCCAGTCCCTTCACCAGTTTTGTTGTCCTTCTCTGGACACGCTCCAGCAGCTCAATGTTCTTCTTGTATTGAGGGGCCCAAAACTGGACACAGTACTCGAGGTGAGGCCTCACCAGAGCGGAGTACAGGGGGACTATCACTTNGCTTTCTTGGCCACCTGGGCACACTGCTGGCTCATACTGAGTCGGCTGTCAACCAGAACCCCCAGGTCCTTCTCGGCCAGGCAGCTCCCCAGCCACTCTGCCCCAAGCCTGTAGCGCTGCCCAGGGTTGTTGTGACCAAAGTGCAGGACCCAGCACTTGGCCTTGTTAAACCTCATAAAAATACTTGTCAGATTATCCACTGGGACATATTTTTGAAACCGGAGTGGTACTTACAGAATCACAGAATCAC
>VWZZ01006377.1:0-21890 GCA_013399095.1 Psophia crepitans | reverse complement strand
CTGCCTGGGGTTGTTGTGGCCAAAGTGCAGGACCCAACACTTTGCCACATTGAACCTCATCCCACTGACCTCTGCCCAGCCATCCAACCTGTCCAGGTCCCTCTGCAGAGCCATCCTACCCTCCGGCAGATCGACACTTCCCCACAGCTTGGTGTCATCTGCAAACTTGTCACAGGCAAGGCTGCTATCATCCCATGTCCCCTTTGTGTCTATCTTAAAGCTCTGTCAATGAGCCCTGCTAGCTCTTGGGAAAAGACCCTTTTTCCCCTTTGAAACAGGTGAACTCTTTCAGAGCCCATCAGGCCTGGTGCCATGTAGGCCATCCCACTGTCAAAGAACCCAAAGTTGTGGTGCTGACACCAGCCACAGAGCCATGGTTTGGTTTCGCCTGTTCCTTCCAACGTCACTGCCTGCAACTGAAAGTTTGGAAGAAAAAATGACCTGTGCTCCTGACCTCTCCAGGGACTGTCCCAAGACCCCGAAGTCCCTTTTGATTGCTTTAGCACTCCATGACTCAGCCTCATCCCCACACACATGCAGAAGCAGCAGTGGGTAGTAGTCTGAGGGTAGTACCGGGTTGGGAAGTCTCTTTGTGATGTCTAACATGGGCACCAGGGAGGCAGACTTCTCTAAGAGGAGGGTTTGCCTTGCATATCGGACCCTTTGTGCCACTCAGAAGGGAGTCCCCTACCACTGTGACCCGCCTTTTCTTCTTCGTGGAGGTGGTCACAATGTGTGCCGTGGGCTTTTCTGGCCAGAGTGCTACCTCCAGTGCAGCCCAACTATCTTTGGTATCTTCCACTGCATGGTCCTTCACAGCCAGGGCCTCATACCTGTTGTAGAGAGGCACTTGAGAAGGCGAGGTGGGCAAGGAGAAGGAGGATCACCTGCCATGCCAAGCATAGACTTGCCTCCATTCACTCCTTCCCTTTAGGCTGCTGCCTCCTTCCTGGCCAGGGGAGGATACAGGGTCCCCTTCCCTTTGGGTTTTGTCTGCTGGCTGCCTCTGTGTCTGTCTCAGGGAGGGCAGAACTTGGCTCCACCAGTGGATCTCTCTCACAGCCTCCCTGATGCTCCTTAACCTGCCCACCTCTTCCCCTGGCTCTGCCCCCAGGCTGAGCAGATCGTCCACCTGGTCTCACCTCACGCAGCCATTCTCACCACTGCCGTCCGCAGCTAGCGACAGGGTCTGGCACTCCCTGCACCCTGAGAGCTGGGTGTCGGCATGTTTTCTCAGCAGCTCTGTCTGGGTTGCCACCTCCATTCTGGCAAGCACAGATGACAGACCTTTCTGCCAGGCAGATGTCATGGCATGAGCCATCCCAGGGAGTGATGACCACCAAGGGCACTCACCTCCTGAGCCGGTAGGGTGACTAGGCCCTCCCTGCTCTCCCTGCCAGTATGGAGAACTGCCACACAAACTGCTGCACCAGGCCCTGGCTGACTGTTGGCCACACTCCGGGTCACTCGTGCTCCCTGGGTGGCTTTATATAGGTGTGGATGCCATTGCCCTGGCAATGCTCTGATCTTGTCAGCAGCTCCCACGAGAGCTGTCACCCATGGTGGGTCTCTTCTGCTGCTCTGGCGTTCCCCTGCCTCTGGGAAGCCAGGAAACCCCCCTGTACGCCTGGATCTGCCGCTCCGCTGGAGGACACACCGGCACCAGAGCAGCTCCCTTCAGCGACTCAATATATATAAACAAATATATGCTAAATAGAGCATTTATAAAACTGTTTATTTGCTAAATATAGGTATATAAACTATTTTATTCAAAGACCCCCAGAAAATGAGTTAAGCGTTAGGCATAATTGAGCCAAACCAGTCAAGATGAGGGTCTGCAGAATTCAGATCATCTTTATATATCCTGGGATCATGACAGCTGGGGGGGAAAGGGAGGGCAGATACCTGAAAGAAAACACTCAGGTTTGACATTAGTAGATGCTCTGTAGAAAATTTAAAAAAGGTTTTCTAAACAAATCTACGTGTTACTGTCTTGCTATGCCAAGACCTAAGGGCACATCCATACACTTGTATTAAAGGCATGTACTTCACTTTTTACACAATTAGGGAGCTGAAGAAAGTGCACCAACACTCAAACCACCACTGTAACTTGTGCAGTGGCAGAAGTAATTGCTCAAGGCTTCAATTCACAGATATGCAGCGTGAGGAGCCATTTGAGAAGGATCAGCTCTCAGTTCATTGTACGAGAGCTTTTCATCTCTTCAGGCTTTCGCAGACAAACTCAAATCACTGTCAGTGCCAGGCACTTCTCTGCTGCACCGGTGCTGGCCTCAACCAACAGCTTCTGGTTGTAGTGCAAAACATGGAAATTTAAATTAAATTGGCTTTGCCTTTAAAGGAGTGCTGAATGGGAGACTCATGCAATAGGTGAGAGTACCCTAAGGCCAGTGTGAAGATCTGTGCCCCTATTAGCTGTGTCTGTTACCGGAACAGTGCACTAGAGCGCAGTTCAAGGTATAAGAAGAAACACAAGAGGCTTCAAAAAAGGAAGAAGACATATTCCTGTAACAGCAGCAAGATGCATATTGGGCCAAAAATTGCACAGCAGCATTTTAATGAAAAGATAGCTGCCATTAGGAAGAAACCCTGCCACACAGGTTGAGCAGAATTGCAGTTAAAATCAATGCAGATGAAACCTATATATGACATCTTCAAGCACAGTTTTCTGAGGTCATAATAAAAATTCAGATCAGGATTCCAGTTAAGTCTGTAAATAAAAGCATGAGCTACATAAAACCATGAGGAATGAAGAAATACAAATATTCTGAACTTAGTGCCATGGTTTGGGGTATGTTCCCCTGGAGCTGCAGAAAGTTGCATAAAAAACCAACTGTGCAGACAGCAGCAAAGTACAGACCTGTGTTGCAGGAGGGATGTCCCTCAGAGGTATAAACCTGAAAAAAATCGTTGCATACTGAATTCTTCCTTGTGTTTCTACTTTGTTCATTTAATATTTCTTTACTGTTTCAGAACATTTTAGCACACAGCAGAATGTAGTTACCTTAGTCTCAAAGGTGTCCGAGAAGTAATATATATATATATATATACACACATATAAGCAAAGACTATGTAGGATCATTCATAAGTTAGCTTCTCAGTTACATAAACATACTGTGTTTAAGAAGAATCCAGGACCACATCATCAGTTTTATAATATAGATCATAGACAGGCATATTGAAAATAAGATTAATTCCTGATATTGCTAGACTAACAGGAACATTGTTCAGATAACTACTACAAGATGGAATTTGTATACAATTATGAAACCATGAAAAATGTGAGCAATGGATAACATCATATGTTCAGGGAGGAGTCAGATGGAGTTGTAATTCAACTGCCTTCCCAATGAGGAAGGTAATCGTGGTAATGAAAATCAGCATACCAAAGTGTGCTTGCGTATAAAAAGATAACTCAGCCCAAGATAAACAATGTTTCATTTGCTTTCTTACAAATTCCCAGAATTAATCAAGGCACAATATCAAATTTCCCTAACTTAATTAGCATGAACAAAAGGGAAGTGGAAGTCCCTACCTACTGCTTTGAAGACTCATTAGTGCTCAACAGCATCCTGATAATGTTCAAGTGCAATTAGAAAGGGGTACCAGAGCAGAATACATTTTGAGAGACAGAGCCACAGAAGCAGAGGACTGAGATACTGCCAAGACATGCTGCAGAGAAACACAATGTGAGGTAACAGCTTAATACCAGGCATATTCTCTGTGGAACTGCTGCTTTTATTTCACCTTTTTTTTTTTTTTCTGTAAATTTATTCCAGTTTTCTAACAATTTCACTAGAATAAAATTTACCACTATGATTTTTAAATTGTCAGCAAGAGGAAGTCCTACATACTTCTACTTCTTCGAAATTAATCCTAATCATATGGTGATGCAAGGATATCCTGTAGCTGTCAGAAACTCAGGACAGGTTTGGAAATTTGACAAGTTAAAAAGCATCTCCCATTAAGCTGAAAGGGTCAGTTCAAGAACTGGTATCTCCCAGTGACAACTCTAAGACTTCATTACAAGATACCTACTAATAGAAGTCAGTGGCTAAATAGCCTGTGACAACAGTGAAAGCTTCATCATCAAAAATAGGACAAAAAGTTTAAACAAGAAAAACATTTATCTGTAAAAAGCTTTCAAAGGTCCATGACTGAGCAGCTCTGAGTCCTTTCCTTAGGAAGATTCTCCCTTCCATAAGGGTGCTCTAAGTACCAAGACGATAAGAAACCTGACTTAAAAGTACACAACAGTCAAGCTATTGGATGTTTTGGGGAAAGAAGAATCTGCCCTTTTATTTATATTGGATAAAGGACTTTGGATTTTTCATATTTGGGTTAGGATTATGGGATGTAGTTAATTTAACACATTTGCAAACCATTCAGAATGTTGATTGGTTCAGTCGGTAACTCTTCAACAAAATATTCTATATCTATTCCATCACTTCCATCAATGAAGAAGCAGAAATACCTCTTGGATTAAACAAAAAAAAATAAATTGTTAGAGCCTTACCTGTAGGAGCGTCCTCACTTCGTTACTTTTGTTTTCATTGCTGGTTTTGCAATCAATAGGAATGAATATTTCAACAACTTGCCAAGCATCCTGTCAAACATAATCACAAAGATTTGCACCATACACCTATTGTTTATTTAAATCGGTAGCAACTGATCTTAGGTTTTATTCTTTAAATCCATGTTATAATTTAGTAGAGCTGTTTTCTCCCTGTTCTTTTTTACTGTCACTGACCTCAATTGTTTCTTTTGCATTTCTCTTTCAATATGTACTTTTTTGCCTTATAAATTTGCAACATAATTATGTTGGTCGGACTACACCAACTGCAAATTTATTTAGTTCTGTGAGCTTTTTTGGGATGACTATAGTAATGTGTTGATGAATTATTTTTTTTAATAGTGAAGATATATCACAATATCTGAAGATAAGTTAGGGTATTGGCAGAGATACTGAATTTTGTCTGCTCTGGCAAAGGATCTTTCTATTCTCCCAATAAAATCACATAGGAAGGAATTTAAAACTATTTGTGGCACAATTCAACTTCTGAAATGAATGGCAGAAAACTGGAATTTAATTTCATTTTCTATTAAACCTCATTTAAAAAAAGACATATCAGTCACTGATGTAACATTTTGACAAATCCGACACTCCTACAGAAAATAAATTGACTCTTAAAAGTTAGCCAAGTGGGATTATTCTATCAGCACATGCATTCCATGAATTTTTCCTTATTAACCAGTTCCCTAGCCAGCCAGGGTAGTTTTATATTTTACAGAAATTAAAGAGAGAAGGGACTAGAAGTAACACTATTTTCATGAAAAGTACATCAAAGTACAGGTAACTTTAATTATCACTAAAGCTAATTCTGTTATAAATTGCCTGCTGTACTTTTATTTAACACAGTGACTTAAGTGCATAAGCACCATTAAAGAGGAATATTTCAGAAACAGAACATGTATTACAGAGATCCTAATATTGAAACCCAGCCACCTTTGGGGCAGAAGTGGGTATTTAACACCCCAGTAGCACTGCACAATAACCTTAGCAGAAAGTGAAGCAACTGTTACAGCCAGCTGAAATTGAAAGCTGGGGAATTAGGTAGGCAGGAAATGAATATTCAAGCTGGATTTTGCACTAAGGCTACCAAGTTCTTTTGAAAAAGACTTAGAAGCACATTATTTTCAAAAGTCTAGCACTTCACAGAACAAAAATCAAAACCTCATCATTTAGTACCATGCCAAAATATTAACTTACAGGAGACACCTACTAAATCAAACCCTTCCTTCTGCAGTCTGTTAGCGACCAGGAATTGCCAGACCGGACAAAAGCTGCTTTCATTACGAGCATGGAGAGATAACATCACAAGTAAGCATAACTAATCCTCAGCTGATTAAAAATAAATTAAATACAAATCATTGTTCTCCTCATCCACTCATCAGATTTAGGATTTCACAAATCAAGCCCTTCAAGGAGTCAGGAGAGAGAGAAATGTTGCCTCATGTGAGGAGGATTTCTATGTAGATGTAGGCAGGTCCATGTGGGCATGTTATGGGGGAGGGAAGGGTTCAAGCACTGTGTTAAAAATAAAACAAAAAGCCTGTAAAGCATATGGATTTAATCAGCTCTGAGAATACATGTGATTATAATGGTAAACCCTGCATCAACAGAAGTGCAAGATGCTCTTTTCCTCAAGGGGTTTCTCCAATGACCACAGATATTTCTCATCTGTACTGGGTTTATGTGGTGAAGTTTTGGTAGCAGGGAGGTGCAGGGGTGGCCTCTGTGAGTAGAGACCAGGGGCTACCCCTGTGTCGGACAGTTCCAGTGAGCTCCAGGATGGACCCACCACTGGCCAAAGCTGAGCCCATCAGCAAAGCTGGTGGCACCTCTGTTATGATGTATTTACAAATGGATGGAAAACACACTGTGTGTGCACAGCAGCTGTGAGAGAGGAGTGAGAAGAAAAATAATGTGAGCATGCTCTGCACACAAGATCAGTGAAGAAGGGGAGGAGGTGCTCCAGGCACCAGAGCAGAGATTCCCCTGCAACCCATAGAGGAGATCATGGTGACACAGGCTGTCCCCCTGCAGTCCACAGAGGATCATGTGGAAGCAGATATCCACCCCGCAGCCCCACTGTGCTGGAGCAGGTGGATGTCCCCTGAAGGGAGCTGCAGACCTGGAAAGCCCATGCTGAAGCAGGCTCCTGTGGAGAGGAGTCCATGCAGGCACAGATTTTCCATGGAAAGGACTGTGCTGGGTTTGGCTAGAACAGAGTAAATTTTCTTCATAGTAGCTAGTATGAGGCTATGTTTTGTGCTGAAAATGATGTTGATAACATAGAGCTGTTTTAGTTACGGCTGAGCTGTGCTTACACAGAGCTAAGGCCTTTTCTACTTCTTACAACACCCCACCAGTGAGTGGGCTGGGACTGCACAAGAAGTTAGGAGGGGACACATCCAGACAACTGACCCCAACTAACCAAAGGGATATTCCATACCATTAGACGTCATGCTTAGCATATAAAGCTGGGGGAGGAAGAAAGAAGGGGGGGACATTGAGTAATGTCATTGGTCTTCCCAAGTAACTATTATGCATGATGGAGCCCTGCTTTCCTGGAGATGGCTGAACACCTGCCTGTCATGGCAAGTGGTGAATGAATTCCTTGTTCTGTTTGGCTTGCATGCACAGCTTCTGCTTTACCTATTAAAATGTATTTATCTCAGCCCAACAGTTTCCTCACTTTCACTCTTCTGATTCTCTCCCCCATCCCACCCAGGGGGTTACTGAGCAAGTGGCTGTGTGTGGCTTAGCTGTCGGCTGAGGCAAAACCACAAGAAGAACTCACACTGGAGCAGTTCTTCAAGAATTGCAGCCTGCTGGAAGGAATCATGTTGAAGAAGTTTGTGAAGGACTGTACCCCATGGGAGGGATGCCATGCTGAAGCAGGGAAATGGTATGAGAAGGAAGAAGCAGCAGAGACGAAGTGTTATAAACTGACCACAACCCTCTTTCCCATCCCGCTGCACCACTCAGATTGGGAGGAGGCAGAAGAGTCAGGAATGAAGGAGTGAAGTTAAACCTGGGAGCATGCAAAGAGTGGAGGGAAGGTGGTTTTAGTTTTGTGTTTTTTTCTCACTATCCTACTCTATTTTTAATTGACAATAAATTAAATTAATTTTTCCCAAGTCAAGTTCGTTTTGCCTCTGATGGTAACTGGTGAGTGACCTCCCTGTCCTTATCTTGACTCATGAGGTGCTTCATCTTATTTCCCCCCCCCTGCCCAGTCAAGGAGGGTGAGCTAGAGAGTGGCTGGGTGGGTGTCTGACAGTTAGCCAAGGTTAATCCGCAACACCATCATAACCCACGCCTCATGTATGTCTACAGCAGGATGGCAGTTCTAACGATGAAGCATAGGGCTGAGCCAGTCTCTAATTAAGGCCTCTGTTATTCTCCAATTTATTGCACAATTACCACTGACTGCATCTTCTCCCACAATTTGAAGGCAAGAGCTCATTTACAATGGAAAAGAAAACAAGAAATAATGTTTTTGTGAAGGATCCATCACATCTTCAGTTATATACACTTATGCAATTATTTACCTGTGAATAATGCATTACTCAATGTGCATGGCTGCAAGCTAAGGTATATTATAAAAGGAGAACGTTAGATAGGAGGCTCTATAGGGTAGGACTGAGAATAATATTTATACAAGGTATCTATGAAGCAAATAAGTTTTTAAGCAGATTGTCATAGGTTTAGAATATCATTATAAACAGGAAGAATTTTCATGCAGTGCCCAAATATTTATGTTCCTGCAATTTGGTTTTATGAACTCAAACAATAAGAGGCAAATAAAAACTACAATTTAACTTTGACCTGGCAGAAAAACCTTCAGAGCAGTCTCATGCTGCACTCAAGCCACACAGGGGTACTAGAGATATCTATTACGGCCTGAGAAATTAGTCCCAGTACTCATTCACACTGCAGCAGTGCCAAGGAACTTTACTCAGCATATCTTTGTGCTTCGTTTGACTCAGGAGTGCACTTTTGAACTGAACCTCACAAACATCCCCACTTAGAGTGCTCTGATGCACACTGTAGCATCTCAGAGCACGTGAACTGACTCCCTTTTGGCTGAACATAGCCTAGAAAACCACTCCAGCTGCAACACAAACCCAGGATAGAACTAATCTGAGGTTAAAACAAACAAACATACAAAAAAAAAGAAACCACCAAAAAAAACCAGCCTGAAATGCGCATAGCATGGACAGCAAGGCCTGAGCAGTAGTCATTTCACACTGCATATCCATTTCCACTGGCCTGCAAATGCAGGCTAGTTGCTATACCCAGTGTTCCCACAGCACTCTCTTGAGCGTTCTGCACCACACCAACTAGCTACGTACCCAGGAGTCCACAGGAGCCATTGCCATGACTCACATAGACCTCTCCAAGTCTGCGTCAGGCCTCTTCCTGATGGCCTGCAATGCCGTAATTCTGCACGTCGCCGGGTAGTACGACCACTCAGCAAAACCCACAGCTGACACTGCGCAGCCGTGTGAAGTCCCACTGTGCTCATAGAGCTGGATGCATTCATTGATACAAGTTCTGCGGATGGTGAATGCCCAGCACCTTGCTGCTATTAAAGAATAGAATAGAATAGAATAGAATAGAATAGAATAGAATAGAATAGAATAGAATAGAATCATTCAGGTTGGAAGTGACCTCAAGGATCATCTAGTCCAACCATCCCCCCACCACCTATTACCCACTAAACCATGTCCCTAAGTACCACATCTAACCTTTCCTTAAACACCCTCAGGGATGCTGACTCCACCACCTCCCTGGGCAACCCGTTCCAATGCCCGACCACCCTTTCCCAGAAGAATTTTCTCCTCATCTCCAACCTGAACCTCCCCTGGCGCAACTTGCAGCCGTTCCCCCTTGTCCTGTCACTAGTTATCTGCGAGAAGAGGCCGACCCCCAGCTCGCCACAACTCCCTTTCAGGTAGTTGTAGAGGGCAATAAGGTCTGCCCTGAGCCTCCTCTTCTCCAGACTAAACAAGCCCAGTTCCTTCAGCCGCTCCTCATAAGACCTGTGCTCCAGCCCCTTCACCAGTTTCGTTGCCGTTCTCTGGAGAGCCTGAAAGAGTTAAGTGAGTTAGGCATTTCACAGAGGAAAAGCTGCTCTGCAGCAGAATGACTGGCAAGCAACTGGAGCAGAGGGCATTCCTGAGCAGCCAGCGTGAAGGAGGAAAAGGCAACAGAAATTTGAGCTTGCCAAGACAGAAAGAATCATATTTACAGCCTGGGAACAGAGCAAAAGGTTCACTCTAAACCATATATTTAATTCCATAATTATTCAAAGTATCCTGTATTGAACCACAGGCCATGGGACAACCAGTGTATCGCAGAGAAGATCGTGTTTTGTAGTGTATTAAATACTGTACAAATGGTGCCAGTATTCAGTCATAACTTGATGAAGCCACTAACTGGCTTTTCAGCAATAATGGCTCCAAGCTATTTAGCTAGATTTGCTAACAAAAACACAGTCAATACAAAACCCTATGAAATAACTTAGTCTCCTTCTTCATCAAGTTTATCCTTGCTGATTGCAACAAATCCTAATTACCTCAGCTAAGCCATTTTAATTGAAAGCACAATCCTAGCCTGCTGGGTTAGTAAAAGAAAAAATAAGTCATATGTCCGTGTGTAAAAGAAATACCATTTTTTTTAAGACAGCTGAACAGTTTTGCTGTGGATGTTCAGTATTTTTCTGCAGTGGATTAATAGTCATTTATTTGCCTTAAAAGGAAACTCCAAAAATAGAAGGTGGGTCAGAAAGTCATGAACACACCAATGCAGAGAGAAACTGGCAACTCAATCTTTCTGTTGACAGAGGATGTTAAAAGACAAAGAGAACATAAAAGCCCATTAAGTATGGTGGAACAAGAAAGCTAAAGGTGCCAAATAGAAGTTAAGAGTTCAAACGTGTAACCAATGCAGGAAATGGAAGCAAAACAATAAGATGTCAATATGATTAGAGAAAATGAAACTGTTGCATTTTAAAATACAGTGAGAAGAAAAGGAATCTCAAGTCAAACACCACTTATTACTAAATGCAGTTGATAAAACCCTAAACAAGGATATAGGCTAAGGAAAAGTACAGCAGATACCTGTGAACTTTTTTTAAACGGAGATGTGTATCCTGCCTGTCCCACACGCAATACAAAGGTTACTGTCTATAACAGAAAGAAGAACCCATTTAGACTATGCATTTTCAAATCAGTGCATCCAAAAGATTTGCATCTATGAGTCTGTAAAGCACCATTTAGATGAACAGCGAAGTCTTCTAAACTCCTATGTTTAACAAATTCTATAAACTGAGGAATTTCACAAGTCTTGAAGGACTCCCTGGGTAGTTTCAAGATTTAAAAATGACAAGATGGACACCCAGGGCGATTCGGTCTGGATAATATGATATTACTCCCACAGAACAGTTATTGTGAGTCTCATAACAAAAGAATTAGAAGCTAAAATGAAATTAATGACAGTCAATATGGTTTCATAGTCTTTCTATGCCTTTCTAAGTCTTCTCAAACAAACGTGGTAGAGCTGACAAGATTACTCATTTGAAAGATCAAGGTAGCTATTTTGACATATTACAGTTGAATTTTTTCAAGCTGTTAGATTTAATTCCCTGTAATGATGGGGTTTGGGGCTTTTTTTAACAAAGATACCAAGAAGTACTAAAAGGATACATAAAATAGATTAAAAATTGACCTAGCATCAGGTCTTTAATTGACATGCTAATGGCAAAACCAGTTAATGTGAACATCACTGGTGGTTTTCCCAGAGAACAGTGCTCAATTAAGTGCTGTTCAGTATTGTTACAAGTGATATAAAATCTTTGCTGATAAAGTTTGTAGTTAACACAAAATTCAGTAGGGTAATACATGAAGACAGGTCACTGATACAGGACCATCTGAGTTGCCTACTGAATAATTGCAATCCAACCAAATCTGTTTTAACACAGCCAAGCACAGGGGTAATAGTGGTCGGATTACAGCGCGCGCACACCGTAACTGGCTCAGTCTGATCACAGCGTGTATCTGGAGTACTCTTCATAATACGGAAAATTACCATTAAAAGCTGGATAATGACAGCAATTATGTACACAGCACGTATATAATGTTGTTAGAAAAAAGACATTCATTCAAAAAATGAGTTAAAGGACAGAGGAACACAGGAATGAGTTCAAATTACCCAGAAAAGCAAATTTTATAGTGACAGACACAAAAAAAAAGCTTAAGAGATGTAAAAAGGATACATGATTACCCTATGATAATTTCACAAAGTAAATATAATGGTGAGGACATTTTCCTTCTGATGCAAATAATAACAAAATCCAATGGCTTTAAGTTTAAGCTTGCAAAATTCAGACTTGAAGTTAAGATTTAATTTGCTAATGTAGAAGGTGAACAGTGGCATAAATAAATGGGAAATTCAGTGGAGGAAACTCCCAGCTCAGACCTTTGAGGCAGGCAGTTCATTTGAATTCATCTTCACAGATATGTGTAACTAAAGCAAACTGGTGTTTGAGTTGGGGAATCCTGAACACAGACTGTGAATGTAAGGGAAGACACCAAATGCCAGGAGACAGAGGATGGACAGCAGACAAGTCTCTGAACTACAGTTTTATAAATTCCTGTGCAATTAGTGAAATCTTACACCTAGCAATATTTGTCATAGCACTGTTAGGACTCACTATTACAAAGAGATTTAGTGAGTTTTACATTGCTCTAAAAAGGATAATCACACCTGAGAGAAATAAGCACATAACATCTGATCCCTCAAAAAAAAAAATCTTTTAGCAATCAACTTACCATACACATGAATCACTGCAGAAATGCTGCCACCCAGCTGTGAAAAAGCATAGGAAGAGCCTCAGCTCCCAACACAGCTAAGTGTAACGTGCCATTCCCCGCTTGCTGGAGCACTTTCCCTTTTCCTGCCCCATTTTGGTTTTCACTTTTCTGCTACTCTCTGCTGTGTTCTCCATCTTATCTCCTTGTTTTCCAGTGGATAGTGAAAGAAATACTGGGAAGCCTGATTTGTAAGCAAAGATCACACACAACTGTGAACTGAGTCAAGTCTTGTAAGAGAGATCTGTATCCCAGATGAAGGGATCTTGACAAGATCTGTATCCAAGATGAAGGACTGACCAAAACCAGGCTTTCCTGCTGTGTTATACCATCAGACTGTACCAGGTCACATCCCTGGTTAGAAGGAAGATCTTCACATTCAGCATTAACCCTGTGCTTACTGAGGCCAATTCTCCAAGGCAGTGAGGAGGGATGGTAGTTATCTTGCGAGCATCTTAACACGTCCCTCTAAAACCTCTCCCAATTAAGGTGTTTGTTGTTGTTGTAACTTCTGCATGACCATTCAGATGAACTGTAGTGGAGCAGTGCCCAGGTCAGGCTCCTGCACAAAAACAAAGGAGTATGAAGATCATGTGACATATATTAACGCACCAAGCTCATTTCCTCATTTTCCTCCAGGGTGACAAAATACAGTGGATGATGCATCAAATACACCAAATTCTGCCTAAAGAATCTAGGTTTATGATTTGCCACTAGATTAAAATAGTTAAGTGCTCTCTTTTGGAAGACTTTTTTAAAACAAATTCCAAACTTTTTTGTGACATTATTAATTAGATATGCTTAACATTACATTTTTCAATGTTAAGAGTTTTCTCTCATATCACCATCAACTGGAGCTAAGTTAGATGGCAGCTTTCTTCTCTCTCTGAGGCATTTCGAGACCTTTTCACTAACTAAAGTTCATTGACTTTTCAATTATTTGAGCCTTTGCTAACAATAGCAGTAAAGCTTCATTAAAAGTTGGGTTAAAATCAAAAGGCGAGCGTATCTATTTACTTACAATACACTCCTTACAGACTCTGTGAAAACTTCTGAACACACTTAAAATGTACATCTGACATACTTCCTGATTTTTAATTATATGCAGTAAAACACCCTTTTCATCCAGCCACTATTTTCAAAAATAATTTTTAAAAGGCAATGTAATTTCGATGGTGGCAATGTACCTTATATGAGAGATATGAAAAGGCCTTCTTTAGCAGGAAGAAAAAAGAAAAGGAAGTTCAGACCCAAGTTTCAAATCTGTAATGATATTTAGCATGCAGCAAAAACAATTTCATTAGCATTATTTAAAAACCTCTATTGAGGAGGCAATTTCCAGAGAAAATTAATAACTCTGAGATGACTGAACGCCTGAGTAGTGATTGCAGAGTCAGCTGTTTTACGTCCATGTCATTCATAAATAATTTTGAGGAGTGGGTCCACCTACAGGTACAATGATGATTTGAAAGAAATAATAGGATCACTAGTCCAGCCATACTAAATTTTAGGATAAATTAAGAAATGGAAGAAATTAAGATAATGGAAAAGAGATTAAAGGCAAGCTTTGTACAGATCCCCTATTAGACTGCTTCTGGAACAGTGTACACCAATCCATTCAGTCTAGCAAAAGCTTGCCATGTAAATCCAATACATTTCCCTCTCTAAATTTATCAGGAGACAAGCACAAAGAAAGGAAAAGTAGTGGTTAAGCAGTGTTCAGCCAATGAACAGCATGGAAGACAACTCTGCAAACACAAACTAATCAGATTTGGCTTAAAAGTTGCAAGTTCCCCAGACACCTGCAGTGGAGGTGTCAGAGGACCAAACAGCTTCACAACAGCGAGGCACACATTGCAGAAAGCGGACTGGCAGCACAGGCGCTAGCTACTGCAGAAGCTTTAACTAAGCAGTTCAGGAGCTCTCATCTAGTCTAGTGCTCCTGCAACACTTGAGCTTCATTTAGTAATAAATAGCCTATTAGTGCACAAGTGCTTGCTCCTGTTTTGGCTCCTGAATAGACTGCGAGCACCTAGCGGAAAATGTTGCAGATACAGCACATCCAGTCTGCTCCGAGAGTCTGCGCTCCCACACAGGCAATTACAATTACAACCACAGGACCAGGAACATGTGGTAGTTCATAGAATCATAGACTGGTTTGGGTTGGAAGGGACCTCAAAGATCTAATTCCAACCCCCCTGCCATGGGCAGGGACGCCCTCCACTAGACCAGGGTGCCCAAAGCCCCATCCAGCCTGGCCTTGAACACTGCCAGGGATGGGGCCTCCACAGCTGCTCTGGGCAACCTGTTCCACTGCCTCACCGCCCTCACAGTAAAGAATTTCTTCCTAACATGTAATCTAAATCTACCCTCTTCTAGTTTAAACCCATTATTCCTCACCCTCTCACTACACTTCCTGATAAACAGCCCCTCTCCAGCTTTCCTGTAGGCCCCCCTTTAGGTGCTGGAAGGCTGCAATTAGATGTCCCCGAAGCCTTCTCTTCTCCAGGCTGAACAAGCCCAACTGTCTCAGTCTGTCCTCACAGGAGAGGTGTTCCATCCCTCTGATCAACTTTGTGGCCCTCCTCTGGACTTGCTCCAGCAGCTCCATGTCTTTCCTGTACTGGGGACCCCAGAGCCGGACGCAGTACTCCAGGAGGCATCCCACAAGAGTGGAGTAGAGGGGGAGACTCACCTCCCTCGCCCTGCTGGTCACACTGTTTTTGGTGCAGCCCAGGACACGAGTGGCTTTCTGGGCTGCCAGCGCACACTCTCAGCTCATGTTGAGCTTTTCATCAATCATCACCCCCAAGTCCTTCTCCTTGGGACTGCTCTCGATCCACTCTCTGCCCAGCCTCACCATCCACAAAGCCCTTGAAAAATTCTTCACTAGCACAGAAAAAGGTGTGATTACTAATAAAAAAAAGTAGAGGGGGTTGCATAAACCAGCAGTTTAATATCTTGCTACTTTATTCTAAAAGAAATCAAGAAGAATAAATGCAGTTCCAGGATTCACAGTAATTCAAAGGGGTCACATTTCAGCTACTGTTCCCTCCATGCCATGCCTATCTCGGGAAATTCTTATTCTGCATGCTCACTGCAACTGTATATTGTATATAACGAAGCTATGTTCCCTTCTGCTAGAATTGTTCTAATTGCAATGCTCATTAACTGGCAGTCAATTAAATAAGTGTAATAGCTTCCTACAAGTGGAAACAATTAGCAATAGGATAATAGGCTAATGTCACTCAGGAACATAAAGGGCTACAAATCTAAGTGGAGATGATTACTCACTGTAACACAGGATTATTAGAGCACATACTCAATTGCCACCTTTTGCGGGAGTTTAGGCACATTGCTGTATCCAGGCAGACAGGATCACAGAAGCACAGAATGGCTGAGGCACCTCCGGACACTCTGCACAGAGTAGAGCCAAACAGAGTAGATGGCTCATGACTTTGTTCAGGCAGGTTTTGAGTATCTCCAAGGATGGAGACTCCACAGTTTCTTTGAGCAATCATCTGTAGTGTCCAATTACCCTCACAGGTTTTTGCTTATGTTTATGCTTAAACATAATTTTCTCTATTTTAATTTGTGTTTATTGCCATTGTCTTTTCACTGGGCACCACAGAGAAGAGTCTCCCTCTATCATCTTTACTTCCTGTCCCATCAGGCATTCATTATGCACATGGATAAGATCCCTCTGTGCCTTCTCTTTTCCAGGCTGAATAGTCCCAGCTCTCTCAGCATCTCCCTGTGAGATGCTTCAATCCCTTCACCATCTTCACGGCCCTTCACTGGACTCACTCCATTATTTCCATGTCTCTCTTGTACTGGGATGGCCAGTCCTGGACACAATGCTCCAGATGCAGCCTCACCAGGACTGAGTAAAGGGGAAGGGTTACCTCCCTTGGTCTGCTGGCCACCTCTTCCCAGTGCAGCCCAGGAAGCTGTTGACCTTCTTTCCCACAAAGGCACATGGCTTGCTCATGGTCTACTTGGTGTCCACCAGGAACCGTGGGTCATTTAACTGCAAAGCTGCTTTCCAGCTGGTACTGGTACATGGCATTATTCCTGCCCAGATACAGGACTTTGTGTTTCCCATTGTTGAATTTCCTGAGATTCCTGTTAGATCATTTCTCCAGCCTGTCCCAGTCCTTCTGAATGGCAGTACTACTCTCTGGTGTACCATCCACTTCTCTCAATTTTGTATCACTTACAAGCTTGCTAAGGGTGTACTCTGTCATATTATCCAGGTCATTAATGACGATACTGAACTCTACTGGCCCCATCATTGACCCCTCAGGTACATCACTAGTAACTGGCCTCCAGCTGGACTTTCTGTTGCTCTTCACAACTCTTTCAGACCAGCAGTTTAGCCTGCAATGTAAAGCACTTTCTTTACTCTTTGAAAGGCACTGTTTTCAGCACGGCAGATAACAAATGAGTTTCACCTTCTTGTACACTAGCCTCACAAATGCTGACTCAAGGCAGCTCTACTAACTACAGTTCTGGTGACATTTCAATTGCTTCCCCGCAGTTAAGAAGGAACCCATAAGCATCAGACATAGCTTTAAACTGTTCTTGCATAAGAAACTGCATTATCTATTTCACCAAAACACCAGGTATTTATGGCTGGTGACAGCTTCTGTCCCATGAACATAATTATCCAGACATAGCGGTTCAGTGCAGAATCAGTGGGATGTTAATGACAGGTAATGACACTCAAGCACAGCATATAAGAGATGGATTCAGCCCCCCAGAATCTGTGTGATTCCTCTGCACTCAACAGTGCTCAACAAACAGTAAGAAAACCCACAGCAGCTTCATACAAATACACAGGAAGGAGCACATCCAGAGGCAATGCAGTCTCTGTGGCTGTGGAATTTCATCGTTTCATCTTATATAGTACTTTCTCTCACTGAAAACCACAAGATTTCCCTTCTGGGGATGACTTTTTCTCCTACTACGCAAAACTGATTAGGACTTATCTGCCTAGTTAGGAGCTCAGAATTATGCAGTCCCTTTTGGGAGCCTTAAATTGTATTATCACAGCATCGGGTTTTCTTATCACAAGCATTGCTATGATAGCAAAGTGGAATGAAGCAGGCCTAAAAACATACAGACAGAAAACAAGCATTTTAAAGAAACGTTTAAAGAAACATAAAAAGTTTAAAGAAAAATAAAAAATGCAATGGCAGGACTCAGGAAAGTTTGCCTATTTTTCTAACATTCTTACAATTCAGGAGATAAACCACAACTCCATCACATTTCACACTAGTTGCTTTGGGCAATCAGCAACTCATGTACTCAATTAAGGAACTGTTGGGAGCACAACTGAATGATCCACACACACAAGCATGAAGAATAGAACACATATCAGGGCACACCGCAGTCAAGATATCACACAGATTATTATACATAAGCAAAATTATCAGGGGTACACTAGGAATTTTGCATGATTTTCAGCAAACTCTCACAAGCCACACCACAGACTACATGTTTCAAGCAAGGTCTCCATAAAAGATAACTATGTTTGAACCATAAAATCCCATAACAGAAATATCTTAAATAATCTAAGTATTAAATACATGGATTCTAATCATAGTCTGCTGTTCAACCAATTTGCCTGCGCTAAACCCAGGTTACTTAACAGAGTAGCCCAATATGAACCTAGAACCTCAAATTTCTGTGTATGCGAAGCAGAAAGATGTAGCCATAGGAAGGTATTGGTATTGCAAAAAGCACAAATACAAGAACATTTCAGAGAATAACCAAAAAGTTCGCTTATTTTTCTAACCAAAGCTGTGTTGCAATACAAACCATTTTCTGAACTTGCTTTCATCATAACAGAACCTATTTGGCCAAAGGAGATAAAGGTCAAATGACATATGGTCCCACATGGCACAATCCAGATGAGCTAGAAGGCAAGTACTTTTGTAAATTCCGTAAACAATTCTGTTTACAAATGACATAGTTTTCACTTCATTTGTTGATCCCATTTCCTTTGATACGTGCAATGGCTTTAACTATTACCAGCAATGTTGAAATAGTTTGTTGTTTTTCCATGAAGCCAGAGGACTAAATAGAGATCAGCAATATACACAAGCTCAGAGTTACGAGAGAGCTGCTGGGTTTAGGACCCCTGTAGTACAGTATCTTAATCTATTTAAGCATAACAACCCCCCAGCACACTGATCAAAAAGCACATTACACTGCTACTGCAGCTTTTTACTCAAACTGAGGATCTTTTACAGCATACACCTTCCAGGACAAAACATTAGGACCCAAATGAACCCAATTCTTTGCACAATGGCTTAAAGCTGCTAAAACAGCCTACCTCATACAAGCCCCATGAAAATGTTCTTTCCACTTACACGTGAGCACTATTATACTTAGTCTGTCACAACTTTCAGGCTAATAATCACAATTCTTTCATTGACAGGTTTTTCAGATTTTCATTTATGTGAGTGGCAACAAACCAAAAGAATCCATCAATTTCTACCTACTGTTCTGTTCACAAATTCTGCAATTGTGGTGCATAATTTTTGTTCCTTGTTATTTCACTAATTGTTTCTACCAGATATGTATGAAGTTATTTGGCACAACAGCTGGAGAATTATAAGGTTAGACTCCCACTGCTGATTACTAATTATCAGTGAGAAATCTAGAGTTGTTAGAATGCACAAAAATACGCTGTAGCTTTCAAACTGTGATTTCTGCAGCACAAAATTCAATATGAACACACTTCTATTAGAATAATGTTAGCCACATTTGAAAACAAAAATTGGGTAAAGAAAAAACGAAGGCTCACGTCTTTGGCATTATACTCAAATCCTGTCAGAGCATTTTGAAGTGTTCTTAACACAAGCAGTGTACCTACCAAGAGAGGAGTGTGTAAGCCCAAATAGTTTCAGGAGAGAAACAACATTCTTTTTACGTGAAGTATCTTTACTGATACTGCCACAGTATGAGAGGCAAAAGCCACAAACAGTAAATATATCCCTTTATTCAATGCAACAGTAAAGTTCTCATTACTGGAAGCTCGCCAGATCCCGGGACCGTGGGGCCCTTTGGAAGTACCTGAAAAAACCTGCTGTGAAAAAAAAAGCAACAGTCCTTCAGGGGAAAAACACACCGTTTTAGGGAAAAAGCACAAATATTATGCATTAAGAAATTATTTTTGTGTGGATGAATCTGAAATTTCAAGTTAGCAAAATTTTATTTATCAATACATTATTCAAATTCCCTCTATGTTTGTTTGAACAGGTTTCATGATGGTGGCCTGACTGTGAAATGGGGAAGGTGTATGAATATATGTATGTATATTCAATTTACTATTTTTGTAAACAGAAGCAGCTTCTAGTCTTGAAGACAAGACTGATCATTGTAATGAGATAATCTGCACGTTTGCAGAGAGCAAAAACATGTCACTAGTAAAGCAGGATCTGCAGTCTTTAAATATTTAAATACAATTTTCATGCAATTAATGGATAAAATGCAATTGAGCGATATAACCCAGAAATTGCATGTCAGACATGCCCATGAAGGACAGCTACGACTTCATGTCATCGTTAATTGTATTGTATTAAGTCAATGAATCAAAAATAAGCCTGTAAGCAGATTTAAAACATGACAAAGTCCTTCAATAACAAGTAAATAATTCAGCTCCTAAAATCAGCAGGACCAAAAGTAGCTGAAATATGTTCTCCTCTAAGAGCGTGCAGCACATTCAGTGTAGCCATGTTCTGCCACTCTTTGCAGAAGTCACTGCTTGGACCATAGGAATGCTTTTTAGCTTTTTATATTGATTATATCTGTAAAATTCCCACTCTTTAGTTAGGAACCTAAGTTAACTGAAATCTTTGCATTTGTCTTTTTGTCACAGAGTAACTGTCAAGTGCATTAAGCACTGGCATCTCCTCATCAGCCTCTGCTAAATAATCATGATCCTATGCTGCGCACCACAGCAATCTTCCAAAAATCCTGCCTTCCGATCAGTGCTGCAGGTGTCAAAACAGCTACAGACTAACCGAACTCAAGCACAGCAACTCACTTGAGGATGAAGCTGCTTCTCCACTTAAGACCATGGGATTAGGCAAAATGGTTTTAGTCATTAGCAAGAAGGATCCTGGATAAGGTTTGCTAGCTTGTAGATCAATATTTTCCTTTCATTTTTAAATTACTTCCTGCTTGTTGTCTTTGATCACCTCTGCCCCTTCTTGATTTTTTTTTGCATAAGGTAATTCAGAGATCTGAGCTAGGAGTGAGAATCTTTGTCATCTAAAGAATGAGTTAGACGGTGGGGAACATGGTCAAAAGGTGATTGCTGTGGAGCCAACCAAGAAATCCACAATAAAGGATGCTCCTTGTCAGTGCTTATTTGTCTAAAAGTCATATACAAATGGGTGGGTAGGGAGGACCCAAAAACACTTTTAAGGAAGTATAGCTCCTGTGCAGGAAGCCATGTCCCTGTAGAGCACAACTATGTGGTCAGAAGCTACTGGAACTTTCACCCTTAACACCGCTCTGAGAAAACATTATTATCCACAGCCAATCCAGAATTAGCCATTTCCGATGCAGAGCTGTTGGCACTTGGGCCATTCCCCTTTGCCTCTGTGCACGTTGAACCAATTTCTAACTAGCATACATGAAGCCTGTGAGTACTTCTTCCCTTGGACTCCTGGCCTTCCTTTGCTGCATGCACTAGGACCAATGCTTTTCTTGTGATCATTTCAACATCCAACCATAAAATTTTGGGGGCAATCTCTCACTCATAGGCCATCTTCAACATCACAGACCCTGAACAATCAATGACAGCATGGTTGTTCCAAGGCTGCAGTAAAGTCACTTGGCCACGTCACCACATTCCCCTTTGTCCCCAGAGCCCACATGGTGCCGGTGTCAGATGTTCAAGAGCATATGTGAACCTGGGGAGCATATCAGAATCTGTATCTTTTCTGCCAAAACTTCAGAAAAGGCCATGACACAACAAGCCTATTGGCTCCAAAGCAACTCTTCAGCTGGTTCCAGCTGTGTTTAATGAGGGAGGAATAGTGCAGCTCCAAGTAGCAGTATTCTGTATTGGTATTTCAAAGAATACTGGGAATGAGAAAGACATTAGCATTGCCCACTGTTGCTGTGGCCAGATGCAGTTGACAGCCTTTTACTGCCTCTTTTAATAGTAACTGATGCATTTGCAAGGCACTTAAATCTTTACATTTTTCTCCCAGCCCTCAGCTGAAGAGTTTAGTTCAGCTCTGATCCAAAGATCAAGAAATGAGAGCATTTTAGCTTACAGATCCCAGACAGATACTGTCTGTCACAGTAAAGAGCTGCAGAATTTCCCAGACCATGAGAATCAGTCTCTACTATTGCAGGCACCATACCATACGCTCCTTTTCATGTTACATCCCAACAAAGAGGAAGTC
>VWZZ01006376.1:98498-127998 GCA_013399095.1 Psophia crepitans | reverse complement strand
CACCTAGTCCAACTGTCTGACCATTAGAGGGCTGACCAAAAGTTAATGCAAGCTGTTAAGGGCATTGTCCAAATGCCTCAAAAACTGACAGGTGTGGGGCATCAACCACCTTCTCAGTAAAGAAATGTTTCCTCATGTGAAGTCCAGACCTCCCCTGATAGATATGGCTTGGAGCCACTCCCCCGCACCCTGGCACTGGGTCCCAGGGAAAAGAAGAGATCAGCCCCTCGCTCTCCACTTCCCCTCCTCAGGAAGCTGGAGAGAGCAGTGAGATCGCCCCTCAGCCTCCTTCTCTCCAGACTAGGAAAGCCCAGAGTACTCACAGGACATGATTGCCAGCCCCTTCACAAGCTTTGGTGCCCTCCTTGAGACTCCTTCAAGTACCTTCACATCATTATTAAGCTGCAGGGCCCAGAACTGCACACAGTGCTCAAGTTGAGACCCTACCAACACTAATTACAGCAGAATAATCACCTCTTTTGACCAGCTGGTGATGCTGTGTCTGATGCATGCCAGGATGCAGTTTCCCCTCTTGGCTGCCAGGGCACACTGCTGACTCCTGTTGAGCCTTCTGTCACTCAGAACCCCCAGACCCCTTTCTGCAGGGTGACTCTCCAGCCACTCTTCTCCCAATTTAGACTTGTTCCATGGGTTACTCCATCCCAGGTGCAGAATCCGGTAATTGGTCTTTTTCACTTTCATGCCACTGATGATTGCCCAATGCTCCAATCTATCCAGATTCTTCTGTGAGGTTTCTTGTCCCTCAAGAGCGTCAACAGCATCTCACAGTTCAGTATCATCAGCAAATCTGCTAATGCTGCATTCAGCTCCTGTCTCCAGATCACTGACAAAAATATTGGAACAGAACTGGCCCTGGAATTGAGCCCCCAAGAACACCACTGGTCACTGGTCACCAGCCCCAGGTGTGGTCCCATTCACTGCAGCCCTTTGAGCCCTGTCCTTCAGCCAGTTCTTCAGCCAGCGCACCATGTACCTGCTCATCTCACAGTTGGACAACTTGTCCAGAAGGATGCTGTGAAGGAGAGTATCAAAAGCCTTACTAAAATCCAGAACATTTCCATCCACTGCCTTCTTAATGTAGAAGGATATTAAATTAGTGAAACAGAACTTTCCAGCTGTAAACCCATGTTGACTGTGACTGCTGATTGTATTCTTCTTTAAAAGGCCTTTAATAGCAGCACCCAGTATGATCTTCTCCATATTTTTCCTAATAGGTTTCTACTTTCCTGGGTCTTACCTCATGCCCTTCTTGTAAATTGAAAAAACATTGGCTAGCTTCCAGTGAGCGTGGACCACCCCAAACTCCCAAGACCCTTTTGTAGATGATAGAGAGGATCCTGCTGTGACATCTGCTAGCTCTTTCAGTACTCTGGGATTAATCTCATCAGGTCCCTTGGACTTGACATGAGGAAATGCTGCTTTACCAAGAGGTGGTCAAACCCTGACAGAGGCTTCGTGGAGAGGTGGTCGATGCCCCATGCCTGTCAGTGTTTAAGAGGCATTTGTACAATGCCCTTAATGCCATGCTTCAACTCTTTGTTAGCCCTGAAGTGGTCAGGCACTTGGATTAGATCGGCTTTGTAGGTCTCTTCCAGCTGAACTATGCTATGCTGTGCTATGCTATGCTATTCTCTTCTATTCTGAACATTCAACTGATACAAGTAGTCCCTTAAAATTTCATTGTTCACAAATGGAAAATCACTGTTCCCACAGTCATGGTCCTTCAACTTAGATGAATGGGCAGCCCAAGTGATATAAGAGATGGTGAACGGAAAAACTGGAGCTGGAAAGAGCGTGAAGAGTGGGAACAGTGTTGGTAGCAACTGAGGAGAAACTGGAGACAAGTGCCAGTTCTAGGAAAAGCACACAGGAGGAGACTTGGGAGAAAGCAAAGCAATAAAATTGTGTTTCTGCTATGGAGGTCTCCCATGGAGGACTGACCCTGAACTGTCAGAAACCTGAGTGAAAGGCAGGTGAATGACAGAGCCCCTATGGAGGAGAGCCCTTGGGAGTCTTTGTCCTGAGGAAGCTATTCCTAGTTTTGAAATTCCAAAACTGTTATCTGAAATGACAACTATTTTTAATTGATTGTGACATGCTCAAAGCACACTTAATAGGATGTGAATAATCAGGACAGCTGCTTTGGTGACACAAAATGCAGAGAAACCATTTTGATCCTATTTCACAGAATGTGTTCTGTGTCATTTACACGGCATGATCACAGCTACCCAGGCTGCTTTCTTGCGATATCTTTGGGTTTTAATTACCCTGTCAATTAGAGTTAGAGTTATTAATGTGGCAGTGAAATGATACAGATTGCTCATGGGTTATGTTCTCTACTTGTTCGAATTCATCAGTCTTGAAAGAGGAGGACTTTACATATTGTCTTGACATGGATGCTAATAAGCCTACAATGAAAGATTCTCTGCATCAAATGAATAGGTGCCAGCAGCCATGAAGAGAACAAGCTGAGATAATGGCACAATGCAGTCCAGTAATGAAGAGGTGGAGACTGTAGGCTCCTGGCTAGGGCATAACACTCCATTATTTTTCAAGGATGAATGGATTTAGCCAATGAACGGGTAAAAGCATTTAAGAAGAGGAGACTGATGTCAAAACCAGCCACATCTGAAGAAAATTGAGCAGGACAAAAGTGCATTGTATCAACATATGCTCTATGAAGCTATAGAAATAATTTAAAACAGTATTGAGTAAATGGAAGTAACTTCCAACTGAATCCTTAACTAGGGTAAATCAGAGAAGCAATCTTAAAGTATATGAAGATATGTTGACTTACATCTCCTGAGAATACAAAGAACCGGGCTAAGTCCCATGTTCATGTGCAAAGCATTTTGGATCAACTTTTTTAGTTTCAAATGATCTGGATTAAGTTGGACAGAGTGTAAAAGCAATAACTATTATTAATATTGTATGCCACAGGCTATCAACTTCTATCAAATGTACATGGTTTTGTGCAGGTCAGTCCTTGCTTAGTGCTTTCAGCATCTTTGGTGGAGCAAATGCTTATGGTGTCCCTGGGTGTTTAAATTACATTGGTTTTCAAGGTAAAGTAAACCATGCATAAAGTCCACACACTTCTAGATTATTTCTTCGTGTGACTCATAGAAGTCATATCATGCTGTGATTTTAATGAGTTCTATCTTCACATGTTCTTACTCCTGGAAGACCTTTACGGCCTTGCTCTGTAAACTTTTTCCCTCACGCAGTTTTATACACATATTAGAACTATTTCTGAGAAATGACGTTCTAAGATCTCAATGGATATAGTTGGGTGGAGATGAAAAAGTATAAGCAGTTGATGCTGCTAGCCACATCGATAAGAAAATGGAGAGAATCCTAAATTTCAGAGTAGTTCTCATTCTTTTTGCTTTCAGTGTAGAGACTATGATTTTTTCAGATTGTGCAAAAAACATACTACTCTCCTTTTCAATCACTTTCTTGTGCCAATTTTAATGCACAGTACTTGGACTGAAGTAACACTGAAAACACTAAAAAGAGAATGATATGAATTCACACCATGGAATTACTGTTACATAAAATCATTAGGTTTTATAATCACTGTAAAAAATACATTCATTCCCTCTTCGAAAGTTTAAGACCTGAACCACCTCTCAGCAGTTTCTTTAATTGCAATTTTCCTAATGGCCCATAATATCAGTAGAAGTTGCCTCACAGATCAAGGGCAGCAGATCAGTTTAAGAGCATAGATTCTCTGAACTATGGTTAACAGCCCCCTGTGTTTATTCAGGAAGACCTTCCCGATTGTCAGAGATGCTTCTCTGGGCCATGGTAAAAGCATTATAAGCCCTCAGAGGGAAGGCCATTTGGGACAGTTGCAGACACTGACTGAATACATATTAAGCTAAAATTTACTGCATATGCAGCAACTTGAGTCTAAGACTAGATTTTACAACTTGACATTTAAAATTGTACAGACTGATTTATTTAAAGCCCTTGCAGATTGTTTCTTCAGTGTCTTTTCCCCATTCCCTTTCCCTTCCACACATTAGAAATGTCTAGCATAGCATGTTAGCTTCCCTAATTTCTGCTGGAGGACACTTTGGAGAGCTGGAATGAGAGGCCACAAGCTCCAGCCTCCAGGAATCTTTGTAGCTGGGATAAAGAGCTCTGCCCTCAGCTTTCATAGAGCCATCTCATGTGCCAAGCTTCTGCATGGTGAGGCTGACATCTCACTCATTCACAGGGCTTGTCTCTTAGCAGGACTCCATGCTAAGAACCCTGTCCTGGTTTTGGCTAAGATAAAGTTAATTTTCAGAAAGAGTCAGGACAGGTGAGTCAAGCTGGCCAGGGCTATTCCATACCATGTGACGTCATGCTCCCCATAAAAGGGGGCTAGCCAGGGAGGGGTGGGTTGGCGCTGCTCCATGACGGTCTGAGTGTGGGCTGAGTGTCTGGTTAGTCAAGTCAGTCGGATCAGTAAATTGCTCTCTTTGTTATCTCTGTTATGTACATCCCATTATAAGTACTGCCCCGTATTGGGCGCCAAAAAGGACTGTGGTGGGCACCTGAACTTCAGGCAGGGTCAGCCCACCACGGACCCAGAGCCTTGCTCTCCACCAGTATCTGCCCTCCTTCAGCTCCTTCTTGTTCAGCTCATATGGCCCAAGCATCATGAAGCCTAGGAGAGCAAAAAAAAAAAAAAAAAAGAGGGATTTACCTTGGTACCTTTTCAGTTCCTGCAGTGGATCACAACAGTCTGCTTGTTTAGAATAACAAATATCTGGAAAAAATCAAGTCCCTTCATTGAAAGTATTGTACACTGCTCTTTTATTGATCTGCTGGGCTATTGTCATTCTCTGGTTTGTACAGTGTAAGAAGCAGCTGGAACAATCTAGAAATTCAGGATCCATTAGGATTCATCACTACTAGCATCTGTGCCTTCAGTGTGCTAGCCTTTTTCAGCACGTTTTGCCGCATCTAGCCATATCCAGCTACCAATGATCAATATCATGAGTCTGTTTCACAATAATCAACAAGGAAACACAGAGCCACCAGATGTTGTGATGGGCAACGGGTTGATGGGAGCTGGGAGACTGTGGTGGAACTTCTGTTTTCCCTCACTGTCTCCTGCCTCCAGCCAATCTCACCTTGTCAGAGGATAAGAACTTTTCCCTTTCAGACAGCACTTCATGAAGGAGCTGCATGGCAGGGTTGCATTAAAGGCCTTTATGCTGTCCACCCCATCTCTTTAAGGGTACAGCTCCTTTTACCCTCTCTTACCACTCTCTTTCAACTACTTTCCCAAGGTATTCCACTTTGTGAAGGAAACTGTCACTCCCTACCTTTACTCACATAAGCTAAAGGACCTCTCTACTCCTCAAAGCTACTCCTTTCTGGGACTCACAGATCTTTGCTCTCGCATACATAACAACTCTCCTATGCTCCAAGTTGGTTTTTGATTTTGGTTTGTTTGGGGGGTTTTTTGTTTGGTTTTTTTTTTACCGTAATGGAAAAGATACAGGTGATAGGAAGAAGAGGAGCATCATGGTGTGCGTCTAGGTCCTCTCCTTTCATCCTCCTAAGATGGAAAACCTCTCCTGTTAGCATCATCCCTGCTCTATGGAGAGGAAGGAGTCAACCTGGACCAAGGCAAAGGCCGTAACTCTTGAAGGGAACACAGAAAGGGGCCTAGATACCAAAGCAAATGTAAAGCACATCTGATTGCTCTAGCATATGTTTTGAATCTAGATACTTCCCTGGTATTGGAATATTGCTCTTTTCTAATCTTCTGTCTATTCCCAAAGCTTCACCCACCCGCCCACCTGTATGTGCCTTTATTTCTGTTTTGCCCCAGTTCAATAAGAACCTGATATCGAGACATCAAAGAAAACAATAGCAACTGAATAATGTTAGCATTTGATGTTATAGAAATAAAATAAAATATCTGAAGCAGAATAAAGCCACAAGATAAATGTCTTCAGAGTCAGAAAAAAAGAATGTCATGGCTTTAACCTGTTTACATGAAAGTATTTTCTCTGGTGGGATAATCCAAGTTTCAAAGATCTTGTCCTATATAATATCAAATCCTATTACTATTCAGCAAGGGAAAAGCTATTCCCTTAAAATCAAGGTCCTCTTTAAGAGCTTCCAGCAGTAAAATGCTTGTATTGTGTGCACAAGCATACACAGAAGGCATCTCAAAGGGAAATGTTACCCTCAAATTAATTTCTGTCAGATTTGATTGAAAAACTCACACATATCTGTCCATTGGAGGTTTGTGACCTGACTCTGCCTGACTGGGATTTGGTAATCAAATAGAGACTCCTACAATACATTTATCAGTTTTGCTGTAGTCAAGAAATATAGCTGTAAAAAGTAAGCAACAACAGTAAAATTAGAACAAGCAGATTTTTAAAATTATCACTGTGCAGCTTCATTTGTTGATTAACTGAAAGTGCTCATAATTAGGAAAAAAAAATTCAAATGTTATGCTAATATTATTGCACCATGTCTGAACCAAGCTGTATTGTTGAAATGTAATGCACCTGAATGGATTTTTCCTACCAAGCCAAGGACAGATGCTTAATTTCTTGTGCACTTGTTGTTGCTGGCCACTATTGCAGCTACTCTAAAAATCGGCAAGACCTCAATCCTTTCTCATGTGGCAAGCTCTGAAAAACTGTACCATTAATCCTTCACTTAAATTCTCAAACAACTGCTCAACTTCCTCTTATTTTCTCTCAGTTTCTTCTTTCTAGAACTTTAACATTTAAAAAAAAGGAAATAATTAAAAAAAATTGCTCGAGGAAAGGTTCCAATTTTTAACCACATCTAATAAAAATAAGGTAACTGAATGTAAAGGCAGCACTTACATATATGTAACTGCATTGCCACATAGCTGACATTACACTGGATCCAGTCAAACCCCTCGTTCTGCTGGAAGCCCCACACAGAACTGCAGAAGCATAGTTCTTCTGACGCAATAAAACCATACAAGATCCATGTCTGTTGTCAGCCACTCAAAACAAGAATCTTGAATTTTATGGTCATTTATATCAGGACTGCACACCGTTTTGAACTTTGACCTCATTATATCACATACTTCATTATGAGACACAGCTTCTGAGGCACAACTTCTAATCCAAATTGCTCACAATTTAAAGACGGTGGAAAAAAGGGAAGACATTTACCCAAATTAAACTGACTGAGGCAGCCGTGAGAATATTCTGTTAGTTGGATCTATCTTCAGAAATTTTATTTAGTTTATATCATTTAAACTTTCTTTAAAGGATCTTTAATTGAAGGAGATTTGGAAGAAAGGCACGAGGGGAATAGGAAACTGAGGGGAGGGAGAAGAAAAAATAAAATAGAACCTTTGGCAGAATGGAGGGTAAGAAGCAAGAAGGCAAAGAAACAGGACATGGGCAACTGAACCATTGAGGGAATTGGAGTTGTACAGGAAGAAAAGCAGCAACAGCAGTCATCGGCAATAGAAGGTAAAAGATTGGAGGCTGAGAGAGAGTGCCCAAGTTTCAGAGCTAAGATTATGATGATCATCTCAAGAAGATTCCTTGATTTCTTCCAGAGCTTCTGCATAGAGGGTAACGAGTCTGCTAGGTCTTATGTCCGTGTAGGTTCCAGCTTGCACAAGAGGATCAGCAAGGAACGAAAAGGCCTGACTCTTGAAAACTGAATAGTAAATATTTGGGACAGGAATGGAGCTAATTTCCCTTATATTTGTTCTTCCAAATAATACTCCAAGTGTTTGGGGACTGAGGAGGAGAAAACAGGATCGTTTACACTCTGGTGACCCTGACTAGTAGAACAGAAAGATCACCTCCCTGCTATCCCTGCCTCCATAATGTAGATCTCCATAAAAATGCATGGTAAATACTAGCAGAATTAATGGCTTCTTTCTTCTATTTTTATATGATTTTCTCAATCTAGCAAAGGAGGTGAATGAGGGGAAGAACACCATGAAAGATTGACTTGTACATTGAATGAAAACAGAAAAAAATTGCAAGAACTGACACAGTACCACTGCGACCAAGCATCTCAGTCTCTAGCTGCTCAGGGCTTGCTGAAAATTATGGGTTTAATGCCCTATTGCCTCAGTTCATGCGTATTCATTTGCCCTGAGGCATTGTAGAATGCCACCACCTTGATTTGTTGTAACATTTTTCATTGTACATTCCTCTTTTATGTTCTTTATCTACCAACCAGATAACAGTGTATTTTTAACAAGCATCTCCACTAGGGTATTGACTAAGTGGCTCCCAACTCCTCTGTCACAAGTCACTGGAACGACGAGATAGGTAAAGTAGTTATTGATGTTTTCTACTGCTTTGGTAGCTGACATTACTCCCAACTACTTTGGAGGAGAAGGAAAAGAGGGAGTATAAAAATAACAGAATAGGGTCACTTCAGAGTCTATCTGCAGTCAATTTCAGTCACTTTGCAGTCCCAAAAAATTACTGTGGTGCACAAATGTAGTTTTCTGGCTATCATACCTTCACAACTCACCACTTTCTTTACAAGGGATTGAAGTTGCAATGCCTGTGCCTTTGGGATGAATGATTTTTGAGGAATTATGGTGGATACAACTGAGAAGCAAGGTTTCCATGGTGTAAGGTCTCTTAAGGACCAGACTCCAGAGGTATGACTTAAAGCTGGAGCTAGGCCAGCCAAGCTAAGAATGGATAGAATAGGAGAAGGGAAGATCAAAAAAAAACCAAACCAACCATGCATAATGGGCACAACTTGAATACAGGGTGGTTGTACAGAGTGGTTGGCCACTGTCGCTTACAATACAAGAGTTCAAGAAAAGCAAGTGGCGCAATCAAACACATAGGTCAAACACACAGAGCTATTTTTAAAAAGAGCATGTAATTAATTCATGGAACTCACTACTACAGCATTTTATGAAAGACAAAGGTACAAGATAACGTGTATGGAACACATTTGTCTGGTTGCAAATCCTAACCAAGTTCTTCACTGCAGGAAGTCAGGAGGATCACTTTATATGTACGTTATTTTTATACTACTTTGCTAAACACCTAGGAGCAGCAAATGTTGAAAATATCTGTGGTGTGAACTAATATGGCACTTATGCTTTTCAGGAAGACAAAACAGTCCATGGACAAATGTAATTGCTAAGTCTTGCAATCATTGTTTCTCCTTAAAATTCCAGCTCTAGGAGTCTTTATTGCATGGGAATCTCAGATTTCATCTAAAACCTTAAAGTTCTAATACTGATTTGTGTAGAGAAAGCTTGAAAATATGACCCCACTGTGCCTGAAAAAATGAGAGAAGATAATCCTATGCAAATTTCATTTCTGTAAATTAAGCCAGTCTTATAGTCCTGGTTCATGATTTTAGAACACTATAGGGACTTACACTTTTGATTGCGCTTCAGATATATCACTACAGTAAATATATTATGTTAGGCAGAACATTCCCAGAAAAAAATATTAAACATTTTTCCAGCAACTGGTTATATAAAGTATTATGTTTTTTCTCTCAGACTTCAAGTAAGTGCTGTCAAATTCACTGAGCATTCACAACTTCTACGGAAGTCTGGTCTAGGATCCCTTCATGAAGAGCCTTGTGTATAACCATCCTCAGTTTTACTGTGTATCTTGAATACCAACAATCTTATAACAGGCAAAGAAACACATAGATATTCAGGGTCTGAGCAGAAGCACAGAACTGTTCATTTAGAACTTGTAATGGTCTGGTGGACTCACAGGCAGGCTGAGGGGCAGAGAGAGGAACTCAGTCCTTGTTTCCTTAACAGGATCTGTAACCTGAATTGACAGCACTGCTAATATTAATTGTCTGAAAGATGGGCTGCTAATGACTTATTTTCAAACACTGAAGCTTTGTAAGTCTACTGGAGTAGAAATTAACTTTGCTCAGGTTCAGAGAAAATGCTGAAGGGGGTAAACTGTTTCGTTGGGGGTTTTTTTTGTGGTTTTTTTTTTTTTTTTGTTTGTGCAATTTAATGCTTTGGAAAACAAAGAGGACGACAGTATCGACATCACTTAAGCAACAACAAGCTGTTTTACGGGTAGTTTCAAATACATCCCACTACTTGATATTGTAGTAAATAACAAAGGAGACTGCAACGATGATCTTTTCTAAAATTTCTGTTTCATTAATGTCCTCAATGAAGGGTTACAAGAAATTGCAGCTATGCAGTCTAGTTACTGTCCAAGCCACCTGAACTGAAAGGTGGTATTTGTGATCACAGTCAGTGCTGAACCAGTTAAAAGCTTTGGATCTATCTAATCATGCCAGTTGCTTGGGAAAGATTTCACTAATACAAAAGTACAACAGAACAAGGACAGTAAAATAATATGTCTCGACTTTATATTGCTACCTTGACTTCAGTATTTAAGCATTAGCACAAAGTCAGCTAAAGCAACAATTCAAAACCCAAAAGCATTACTGAAATTAGAATCACGAAAGTCTTAAGAGTGAAAACATCAGGACTTTTTTTTTTCTAATTCTTACCAGCATTATGAAATACATTCACTTTCAGTTGCAGGATCTGAACTTTACTGAGTGAAAAATCTATTTTAATTGTTTGTACATTTTTTTGACTTCTCAGTGATTTATTTTTTTCATGATCTTTAAGTGAACTAGCTCCTATGCTTGCAAGATAATTATTTTTATCAAGGAAAGAGGTAAATGACAGAAGAAAAATTTAAATACTCTCTTTTTAAAGGCAGAACAACTATCTCATGTAATTGCTTCTTATCTCTGTAACAGTTTAACAGCAAGATTCAGAATTATTTTAGTTTTTTTTCACATTCTAGAATTTGGTTAAAGATTGCAGAAAGCACCATTATCGGCACTGCACCAGTTCTGCATTTACTATAGGGTATAACAAGGGAAAAGAGGATTATAAAATGGATGTCTGAAGGTAAATTGCAAATGGTTAGAAAGTTTCTATTGCCACTTTTGAAAAAGAATTACAATCTTTTCTGTCCTGTGGACAATTCCCATTTTTTAGGTCTAAAAGGGTCTTAGTTTCAATGACTACCCAGGCTGCTTCCATAACATAATAGTGAATTTCATTTTGTCACTTCTCATTTTCAGAATTAGAATTTTGGCTTTTCTGCTTCTGCTCCTGAGTTTGTTTAGCACATACAAACTACAGTGTCATCAATGACATCCTGCAATAAATCTGTGTTTACAGATATAGAGGCTAAAGACCTTCCCTTGTTTCAAACATGGCCTTTAATTTTCACAGCATTTCAAGTCCAGAAATCTTGCACCTGGCAAAGCTAACATTCCAGCATTTTTCACAGATTTTGCATGCATCACCACATAAGCATCTAGACAGATATAGTCCAAAGCTGAAGTCCGTAGAAGTTCAACATCTCATGGTAGTTCAGATCTATCTGCCCAGTTAGGTACCCAACCCACAAGTGTAATCTTTTCATTCAGACGTGGTCTTCTCACTCCTGTTTTAAGCAGCTTGTTGAGTAATGGTCAGGGAAATAATATGGGTCTCCTGATCTTCTGAAAAGGAGACAAAGCATTTCTCTGGCGTATGGGAACAATACTTTCCCCAAGGACCTTCTGCTTCTTCAGCAGTGTGGTAAGGGCTTATGCTCCCGCAAAGCATACTTTATTCAACATATGATACCACCGGCTCACCTGCTGACAAAAGCCAGCAAAGCTGGCTTGACGTAGAGCACAACAGATGGAGTACAGACTGCTGCCTACAGTTGCCAGGACTGTGCTCTGGTTTTGTTGCAACTGAAAGGCAAATAGAGACCTCAGTTTAAAAATCCATCTCTAAATTGCTTAGATCTATGGGCAGAGTTCTGTAGAAAGATTAATAATGGTGTTATTTTTAATTCAGCTACCATTAGCCACCATCTGTTTTCATAATTCATCTACACTGCAATGGTACTCCAGTGAGATTCTCTGCTAGCCAGTATTGCCACAGAGCTGTGCTTTCTCTCCAATCTAAAATATCAAAGGGCCAAAGTAATACAGCACCAGAAAAGTTTTTTTAAATAAATTAACAAATGAGGCATGCATTTTAAAAGTGTCTTTCTGTAAATGGTAGCACTTTAGATCAGACCCAAAGAAAAGACCCATCTTGCTAGTCTTACTTGACTAACAAGTAGAAAAAAGTATACTACAGCATGATATAGAGGTAGGATAGAGATTCTGGTCCTTGATCAGACTGTTCATGTCTGACCAATATGCTCAAGCATACATGTCTGGATCATGTTACTCTGGAACAGAGTCCTCCCTGCACCTACCAGATCTCGTTTGGAAGCTGTTGGAGGGATGGGGTCCAAAGTGTCAGGAGCTGCTTAGTGTTCAGATGGAAAGGAGGCAGACTGAGTGCTCCAGGAAGCCAGGAGGCAGGGGAGTTTTCTACCTTCAATCCTGAATACCTCTGGAAGCTCCACTAGCATGTGGATTCATCTACATTTTCTGTGCATGTTTAAACCAAAACATAAATACTGAAAGACACTTGCTTATAGCACAAAGCTTTTCTTGGGCTAGAGAGCTTCCCCACCTCCTCTCCTCAACCTTCTCTGCATACAAAATTTTCTTTTGGGAGAAAAAAGATACTGATAGCTTTTTAGAATAGCTATTCTGTAACATCTATTTCAGAAAATATCTAAGTTTAGAAAAGCCGTAGGGATGTCTTCCTCTGAGGCCCAGCTCTGTGAGGTGCCAATGTCCCTTAACTGCTCAGCGTGTCGGAAGGAGGCTCTTCATATGCATCTGCATTGCTCAGTCTCTGTTTAATGTACCACCAAGACACAGAAACAGCCTGTAATTCCTGAGAAGCTGAAACAACAGAAGCTTCCTGTGGTCCTGTATTAATGCTTCAGAGGGAAAAGCTGCAGGTGGATGTTCACTCATTGCAGATTCTCATTCTCCAGCATGTGCCTGTATCAGTTATCCTATACACCTCTGTCGGCTGGAGATTTCCTGCTATTGAACTTGACCTTGGAAGGTACTTTGTACCTCGTTTTGCTTGAAAGAAAGGTCTTAGAAGAAAACATAGATGCTAATCTCAGTGTGCTTGTATCTTACGTATTCATTCACTAGCAGACATGACTTTGTGCTTTAGAAGAAAACTTCCAAAGGATAATAGTTGTGTTTATTATGTAATGTTGTGATCAGTTTGATACTAGAAGTAGTAGTATTTACGTGAGCAGAAATGAAAAAAGTAGGATGCAGCAGGAAAACAGGAGAAAAAAAAAAGACAATCATTAAGTTATCTGTTAATCATTATGACTATGGTTATAAGGGAATCTGTGTCCACCTGGCTAAAATAATCTTGTGTTTGCAGCAGATGTAGTACAAACGGAAGGTTTAGTACCACATTAGAAAAAACAAGGCTTGCTAGGGTAGTGCTGCACTGTGCCCTGGGTTCCTTAACCTTCGTAATGCTAAGGGCCTTTCGTTTGCATTTCCTGAGCCGTATTTATTATTATCAGAAACTTAATTTTCAGCCATTAACCATGATGCACATAATTTGGTTTTGACATAATTTGTCAGTATTGCAGAGAAGTGGATCTGGCATGTGACACAGAAAGCATGGTAAGAAGGATTCTGGAATTATATTATTTTTTTTTAAAATTTTAGGAGCATGAGGTTTACTAAGATATCTGTTGGTATCAATATGAATTTTTTTTCATCCATTTAATTGCCTGGGAGAACCTATTCCACTACAGATTTAATGATATATTTAGAAAACATGATCTGTCACTACCAGTTCTCCTTTGCTCAGTCCAATGATGTGTTCAACACACCACGAACAAGAACGATACTGTACATTTTGCGCATGAAGCTATTATGCCCCTGACATTAACATTAGATACTTTCTTCCTCCCTGACAATTTATTCAAGCTCTAAAAAATTATGTAACCTTAAGGACCTGTAGAGTGAAAAATTAATCCACTGAGTATTTTATTATCTTTTGTTCTGATGCAACATCAGTTGAAATTGATGGGAATGTTTCTAGTACTTTTAACGGCATTGGATCATGCTCTTAAACATAAGAAAAAGTGCCAAAAGCTTAAATACAAACAATTCTGAGACAAGAATTTGAAGTAAAGAGGGTAGGTCTCCAGTTTGAACAGCCCCAACTTGTACAAGAGTTTAGATATAAAGTTCTAATGTCACATTCTTCCCTGCAGTGGCAGGAATTTTCCTCTGTCCTTCTGTCAGCTCAGATCTATCAAAAGAAATGTACCCTTATATCATTTATGTGTATATTTTAAAGAAAGATTGTTCACTTTGGGAAAATCCCCAAACTCATAAAATAATAAAAAAAAAATAAAAAAGGAGAAAAAGAAAAAAAACCCTCATTGTTTACATAGCAGATACACTAAGAAAGGATGTCTAGCATCAAGTTCAGTCTCATGATATCACATATTACTATACCATGTATTCCCACTTATATGTTCATCTTTCTTCTACTACAATCAGTTTTTTGGACTTAGCTTGATTACTAATTAAAAGTTGGTCTGGTGCAGTTAAGGACAACTCTAATATAAAGTGGTTTTGAGTGAGGTGAGTACTGGGTTTCTATCTAATTTTACATGAGTGATGAAATTTGCCATATAGGCTCAATTAAATTGTGCATCTAAACTCATGTGAGATAGTGTAACCTGTAAGAGGACTGAGAGGCAGGGGAAGAGTGCACAGAGACCTTTGATAACATGGGAGCTGGATCAGGGAGAACACTGAAGTTTTACAAGCATACTGGAATTGAGCCCGATAATCTGGCAATAGTTGTCCAGGTTTCTCCAAATAAGATAGGTGACAGACATAGAAAAGAAAGTGATCATGATTCACCATTTATTATAAAATCTTGCTTTCAGCTTGATAATCAAGTAAAAAAGATAGCAAGAGGTACTTTATTGTAGGGTTTTTCAATAGCATCAGCAGTTTTAAACACAGTGTTCATCATGCTGTTCTGGCCAAAGCTCAAGAAATAATAAAAGATCTAAGGCTCTACTTTGATGTACGGTCTACATCTGGTTAGAGGGTATACATTCAAACCCGTTGACTAGTATTAGATCTGGAAGGAGGGCTCCAAGAGAAATAGCATTGGGCTAAGTCCAACAATTCTCAAACAGTCAAAGTTCTGATGGAAGTAAACTGGAGTTTGATACTCCTGAGAATTTAAGCTGCTTTGTGATGCAAAATAATGACCTGGCAGGAGAAGAGCAAAGGCTTCTGGAGAATGACTAGCTGGCATAATGGTTTTTAGATGTAAATCACTTCTCATACTCTTTGCATATTTTCTACTCTAAAAGTGAGAAAAATAAGAAAATTGTGGAGTTAAATTATTTTTCATTGCAGGAAGTTTAATAAAAATAAATGTAAAAGATTCCATTAATCACCAGGCTTCTGCAGTGGTCAAGAAAGATACATGAATGTCCCAGTGGTATTAGTCCCATTTAACAGATACCTGAGCTGAAGCAGAAAGAAGCTAAGTGGCATATACAAGATGCAGTGAATATGTGGCATAGCAAGAACAGAATGTGTATTTCCTGGCTCTTTGACTTTAACCAGCAAGTGGATATTTCTGCTTTGCCAACAGCTAATTCTTTTCGCTCCCAATTATATATATACACACACATACATCCCAAGAACGTGATATGTTACAGAAAAATGTGCTGAAGACAAGTAGTGCCCCATCACAGTTAATAACCTTTGAAAGCTTTAATGTGAACAATAGCATGTGTCTGTTCTGCAGATTTTTCATTAAAGTACATAGACCAATCTTGAGGGGAAAAATTAAAAAGAGATTTGAGGAAATAATAACCTAGAGGTTAAAAAAATATTGATTTGGAAAAATATTTTCTTCATAAAGATAATATTTCTCTTTTAGCAAAAAGAAGCTGCTTAGTCTCCAGAAAAAGAAAACAAAGTATGTTCTGAAGGTACCCATTTCATTTGTTGTGAGCTTTGTTGAATAATGAGCAAAACTGTCATTCGTCTTGCAACCTTCTCTCACCTTACCTATCACACTGAAAGATTTAAAATTCTTCTGGAAAGTCTGTGCCACTTCATTTATTATATTGAAAAAAAAAATTAAACACCAACTTTTAAATACTTTTAGCAGGTTTTTTTGCAAACTAACTACCTGCCCTTTGGTGCCTAATATCTTCTTAGAAAATACGACCTTGGTAAATTTAGTATGGATTACCACAGACTGCATTTACTTCTAATGAGACATAGTTTCTCCTGATCTTTTTCATCTATCTTCAGAGAAGAAAGATAAAAAAAAAAAAGCTTGTTTCTGTCAGAGTTCGTTCTTTGGTGTCAGGGAAACATGCTGGGTTTTTTCCTTCTCCATCTTCTAAGTTTTCACCTTGATCTTGTAAAATATTACAAATAATCCAAATGCATATATTGCACTGCTGTTTTGTAAATTCAAACTGAATAGGCAAATAGTTGAAGATAATGATAGTGATTACCTGAGAATACATTTTTCCATCTTCAAGAAATGCATTGGGTGGTACATTTCCAAATTTCAGGAGACTGGTGGGTGACTTGCAGACTAAGGCAAATGCAAATTAAGATAGCTGAATCAAGGGCCTTCTGAGGACTTCAAAGGGCTTTGGATCGAGCCTCAAGTTCTTAGGACTTTTCATCTCTAGATATCAAAATACTTCACAACAATCAGTACATTTCATTACTTCTTTTTCATTGATGGGGAAACTGAGGTATAGAAGAGTGAACAATTCTTCCCCTATCATTTAGTCAGTCTATGGCACATCACAAGATAGCAGTCAGTTCCCATGGCTTTCCCTTCTGCCATCACAATCAAGTTTTCGCACAAAGATTGCCTTAGGAAATAATAGACTTGTTACTCCAGTAATTTTGCCCCCCTGACTAAACTCTGAAGTAACAGGCTATGTATCACTTAACAAGGGAGATCTGTATACTGATCCCTCAGAACCAGTGCTAGGTGTATTAGTAAACCTTCAAAATCCCAATGTGCTGTGTCTGCCACCACCAACTCTCATCATGGCAGTTCACTTGCATCTTTTCCTATCACCCTTTGATCCTCCCCATCTCTCACTAATCCCAGCTACTTCAAGGGATTAGACGGAATTCAAATTAGATCCTGTGTTGATTTAGAAGTCTGTTCTTTCAGACAGAAATTGTATCCTCTCATTTATGTTCAAAAATATATAACATGCTATCATCACCACCACAATATAAATGGCTAATTATAATAGGGAGCCGGATGCTCATAAAATAAATAACGAGATCTTTGCATGCCGCTGTCCTGTTTCTTCTAAATCCTATCATCTGTTTTATATGGTGAGGGCTGGACTGTCTGCATTATGTTAAATAGTTAAAGCGAAAGCCTGGCACTTTGTCATTGATTTGGGTTTGCATGGCAAGGTTTTGGTAGCGGGGGGTGGCCACAGAGGTGGTGGCTTCTGCAAGAAGCTGCTGGAAAATTCCCCTTTGTCCAGTAGAGCCAATGCCAGCCGGCTCCAAGACGGACCTGTCACTGGCCAAGGCTGAGCCAATCAACAACAGTGGGAGCACCTCTGGGGTAACAGAGTTAAGAAGAAAAAAAACCAAAACAAGTACAGGAGCTTTTGCAGGCAGAAAGAGGAGTGAGAAGATGTAAGAAACTTTGCAGACACCAAAGTCAGTGAAGAAGGAGGGGGAGGAGGTGCTCCAGGCACTGGAGCAGAGATTCCCCTGCGGCCCATGGTGAAGACCATGGTGAGGCAGGCTGTCCCCGTGCAGCCCATGAAGGAGGGGTGATGGGGTGTAGAGATTCCACCTGCAGCCCATGGAGGACCCCACACCGGAGCAGGTAGACACACCTGAAGGAGGCTGTGACCCCATGGGAAGCCCATGCTGGAGCAAGCTCCTGGCAGGACCTGTAGCCCTGTGGAAAGCAGAGCCCACACTGGAGAAGGTTTGCTGGCAGGACTTGTGACCCCATGGGGGACTCACACTGGAGCAGTCTGCTCCTGAAGGTCTGCACCCCATGGAAGAGACTGACGGGAGCAGTTCATGGAGGAATGTAGCCCATGGGAAGGACTCAGGTTGGAGAAGATCGTGGAGGACTCTCTGTTGTGAGAGGGACCCCACAATGGAGCAGGGGAGGAGTGTGAGGAGTCCTCCACCATAGCAGAAAGAAGCAGCCAAAACAACATGTGATCAACTGACCGTAACCCCCATCCCTGTTCCCCTGTGCTGCTGTGGGGAAGCAGGGAGAGATTGGGAGTGAAGTTAAGAAGAGAGGAGTGGAGGGAGGTGTTTTAAGATTTGATTTTATTTCTCACTGCTCTGCTCTGTGTTTGCTTGGTAATAAATTAGATTAATTTCTCTCTAAGTCTGGTCTGTTTTGCCCAGGACAGTAATTAGTGAACAATATTTCAGTATCCTTATCTTGTCCTAGGAGCCATTCGTTACAACTTTTCTCCCCTGTCTAGTTAAGGAGGGGTAGTTGATAGAGTGGCTCTGGTGGGCACCTGGACTTCAGTCAGGGTTAACCCACCACAGTCATGGAGGAGCATTTCTAATTGCTTCTGTTTCACGTGTACCATGGGAAAAAAAAGTTGTGAGTGCTCATTGCATGAGCAACACCAGTTAACTAATAAATACTATTCCCAAGTGATTCATAAACAATGAAATAACCAAAAAGAGCCATGTTAATTTCTATTCTGTTTTCAAGCATGGGGAATAAAATCAATATTTGCTTAATGGCAATACTTGAGTCAGGCCATCAAGGGCAGAAGGGCTGTCCTGTAGCCAAAGTGTAAGGCTGGGAATCAGGAGACAAAGATTTTCCTTTTCAATTGCTTAAAATGAGTTAGTATTGCTCTTTGCCCCACTTTTCCTACTTGAAAAAATATGAAGGTGCTGCTCCTGGATGCTGCATGAAGCAAACAGATGATAACAGTTTTCAAGCACTATGGGTATTTTCTGGCCTGGCAGTGAACGCTGTGGAGAAGTGTTGCTGGTGACCTGTCACTATCACTGCTGACAGCAATCCAGGCACAGATAAAACTGAGGCTGCTTCTTAGCACCATACTAAAAACCTACTTAAATGAAGTGGTAAGGTGAGGACTAGCATTCTGCTGTTGCTATGCACACTTAGCATGCAATGGGTAGAGCCCTTCAATATCCGACCCAACAGCTCATAAAAGTGTTATTATATATAAAATACCTTCTTGGGGGCTAAAGAATGAGAAGAATTGAAGGAATTTTTTTCAAATTCAAAAAATGGCTCTTGGGGAGGATATCATCCTGTTCTTGCCATGTGGCAGCTGTATTTATCCACATCCATTGCTGAGACCAATCATCTCATTAACGTTTTTATACTCTAACCACATGCCATAGGAATGCTGCATAGGAATGCTACATATAAAAGCTGTGTGGCCTTTTTTCCTATGAAATACTCACATCTTTTAAAACCTTTGGAGGTGAATCACTTCCTTAGTAGGGACCACTGACTTCGGCAAAACTGTTAATGTTTCATTAGTTTTATTTCTGTGTCAGAGGTTGGTGGACTGTGCAGCATTTTTTAAACGCACCGTCTTTGGATAACATAACACCAACAGCCTTACATTTGAATTTGCTGAAATCTGCTGATACGTTACTAGAACTAGGTATGTTTCCCACATCAAAATAAAACTCGCTGACAATATATTTAACTAAAAACGTATTCCACTCCAAGGTGGAGGGAGGTAAGAAGAGATACTTAAATAGTCTGTGTATTACCTCAGGCACTACTCACAGGCACTACCCTGCACCCCGGGGACCTGGATTTTGACTCTGACATTGCTTCATAATCAAGGATTGTCCCAGGGTGAACTGTCAGACTTCAGCTACGTGGTCTAGGGTCAAATCCTGAGGGGATGTAAGAGAATGGGAAGAGATGGCAAGGAAAATAGAGCTGTGCAATGAAGTGGATTGATACATGCAAGCTAAAGATGTAATGAAATAAGGAACTGGTTTTAAGAGGTTTTTTTCTAAGCTATGTTATGATTAGAGCAACAGAAAACAGAACACACAGTGAGAATTGTGCTTTCAGTAAAAGGAGAGGTTGTCTCATGACAGGAATTTGTGATTAAAAGGCCCAATGACAATAAACTGATGGCCTGATCCTCAGATACACTGAGACTTTTTGTTTTTAAGTTTCCTGGGAGTGTAAAAAGGGTCTGAAATGTAAATGACTATTTGTGTGAACATCATACACAACTGGAAAGACAGGAGAGTTCACTGAGACAATCAAGGGATTATTCTGCTGGCCAGGAGCCATTCTGCATCTCTGCTCAAACAGGGTGGCATCTTGGTATGGTAGTAGCACCAGTTAGAGGGGCTGTACCTTTGTGATACATTTAATGTTTTGGGCTGGAGGAAAGTTCTCATTCTCATGAATGAAATCACAGGATCTGTACCCAAATTAAGATGGTTCAGTATGCTGTAATAACTGGGAATGAAGGCAACCTTACACCATCAGAAAATACATGGACTCATTTTTCTGTGGTGACCAGCTGTGTGCCTCCTGTTTCACGTGTTCATACCTATAAAATGTTTCCGTCCTTGGTTTAGCAGAGAATATTGAATATTTGGATGAAATCTTAGCCCCTTTTTGACAAACAGCAAAACACTTATTCAATTTAGTGGAACCAGAATTTTATGTCACATCTGTTAAACAGCAGTATCGGTAGCTAACTGCTTGGCAGGGCTCTAATCATGGCTTAATTTATTTTGATGCTTCTCCTTCCTTTTCACATTTTTCGTTCTTTCCTTCCTTCCACTCTCTGGATCTCAGTTGAGCAGTGTTACAAAATACATATACAAGGAAGGCAAAGTTGAAAATTCCCTTCAGAATGTTAGGTAATATGCTCTGTGGTTATAACCAGAATATTATGCATGGAAAGCATACAGTATTCCTGAGGTAGGAACTCTGATAACCTCATCAATCATTTCCTGTATGTTATGTACACTATTTAAGTAAGTGGAAAGCTAAGTAGTTTTCCTTGAGGTTAAGTGTATGTCAAGAAGAAGAAGAAGAAGAAAAAAAGTGTTTTTCACTGTAAATACAAAATAGATTTTCCAATGATCTATTTAACATTGACTCCATTAAAAACCTTCAGTAACAGAGCAGACCAGAAGTAGTGAGGAAAAATAATTATAAGAAATAACACTTGTGAAGAAAAGGGATAGGAGAGAGCTTTACTAGGCTATGATGATTTGACTCCTGAGTGTCAAAGGCAAGATACAAGAAGAAAATGGAATTTTCTGTATCTATATGCTAATATTTTAAATATGTATTTCTTATATATTAATTATTTGAAGAATAATGGTTGATATTTTCAAAAGCATAAAATGTTGGTCTAAACCTTTTCCTGCTGAAATCAATAATAAAACTCCTATCAACGTCACTAGCAGCAGGATAAGCAGCTGCTTCCGATATTATTATATAGGGGCTTTTTTCGGTGTGTGGAGGGAGAGGGTTATTGGAACGGGTTGCCCAATGAGGTGGTGGAGTCTCCTTCCCTGAGGGTGTTTAAAGAAAGGTTAGATGTGTTACTTAGGGACATGGTTTAGTGGGTAATAGGTGGTAGGGGGGACGGCTGGACTAGATGATCCTTGAGGTCTCTTCCAACCTTAATGCTTCTGTGATTCTATGATTTTGAAAACACATGTAATCTATAGTTTTTTCACCTTGAAATCATACAAAATATGACAAGTTCAAAAAGAAAACCACTTTTATTTCAGGTGGAAAATACAAAAGAACTCACAATCTTTACTAGTGAGAAGGCGTGGCATAAGCAAACTGATTTACCATGTCTTCACGACACAGCAAGTGAGGCAGCCCAAGCCAAATATAGAGAAGCTTCACACTGCAGTGACAACTCATCTATCCACTATATATAGAAATATACCATATTACGTTTTCTTCAGGATTTTATTTGATGAAAATGTCACTATTTAGGTAGTAATCTGTTCCTTCACTGTTTTTGCAAAATCCTTCTCTAAGGTAGTTGAACATATATTGCTACCACTGACCCTTTTAATGAATGCCTCTTACCTAACAATGGAAAAACCTTCATCAGGCATGAAATTTAAGATTAAAATAAGAATGTCTTATGTACTATTAATTTTGTTCTATTGTATCGCAGAAATTCCCTATAGACCAAGGTATGTCTATTACTGTAATACAGTTCATATAGAAGAATATCACTAAGATTTGAAAAACAGTTTTTTGTGATGTGTCAGTTTAGGTAAGCCAATTGGAAGGATGCTTTTCAAATAGGTGGCCTTCTTTAAAAGGAAACACACACCGCACAGAGCTGTTGGGAAAATTACTACTACATCATTTTCTGGTTACCCATAATCAATATCTGGAGTATGAGTGAAACCATACTCCAGATTCATGCAGATTTGTAACAGTCTAAGAAAAATAGTAGCAAAATACTTGGGTAATATCACCTCTCTATAGAAAGACCACAGGAGCACAAAATTATTCTGTGTATGGGTCCATACTGCCAGCTTGGCTCACACTCTGTTGCCCCAATCACCAAAATGATGCATATGGCTGTTCTTATCCGGGCTCCCCTCTGTAGTGAGGAAACTAGTGATCTCTATGACAGTTTGCTCCAGGATCTGCTACAGACTGATAATACCTTGGCAGACACCATCAAGTATGGTTCCTTCCTCTTGAAACAGTCTTCCAGCACTACCCCAGAAGGCTTTGCGACTTTGCATGTTCCTTTGTGCCTCCTTCCTGGACATGAAAAATCTCAGCATAATACAAGACACCCACCTGACAGACAGAAACACTATCTTCGAATCATTTCAAGTACTTAAAACTGGAAACTCACAAGAAAGCAATGCCTCAAGCCAGTTTGTACCAATCACCTTGTGAACCAGGACTTGCTTGCTGGTGCAACCTATAAAAACAATACAGACAGGAGTGTCTCAATAATTCAGTAATGACAAGGACTTCATTATGCCAGTAATGTACATGATAAACAGTTGATCATAATGAACATGATAAACAGTCACATTGTAAGACAGATAATTTGTAAAAATTAACCTAGACTGAAGTTTTAGAAATTGGGATTCTGGATTTTCAATTTCAAATGAAATGTTAGTAAAACTACAAAATCATGGAGTCAAGATTTGGAGTCCTACCTAAATATGTGTTTTCTTTTAAGAACTGGTCTCACTTATAGACAGCAGCTCTAGACACATAGGAAGGACGTCCAATTGCTAAAAGCTAATAAAAACTAAATATGAACATGGGGATTAAATTTAAGCTTGTTCATGAGAGTCTTGGACCAACAGTATGTTAAGACTGTTCTAACCATTATGCATTAATTTTACATTAGATCAAATTTTGATGAATTTTCTTTGATGAAAATGCTCATTACTCAAATTACATTTATGTTTGACAATTGAATACAGCTCTTAGTAGAAACAAATGCTAATGTTGCTCTAAAAAGATGAAACTAATGAATTACCAGCTAGGAGGAACATCTAAACCAGAAGTAAGAACTCTCAGAAGAATAGTGAGGACTCTACAAGAAGACTGCAAAACACAAAATATCCTTAAGGAAGATGTGAAAGCATCCAGTATAGATTTGCATCAATAGACTTGCATTTTTATATTTTGTTTCAAAAAGAAAAAAATCACTGACAGTAACTGTGAATTAAAACCTAAGAATCATAAAAATACTTATTATAGGAAACGTGAAAAAAAAATAAGTCAATGTTAGAAGAATTAGAGACAAGGAGTGTTCTAATTCTATTAGGAAGGAGAAGGAATTCTAGAAATGGAATGACAGCTGGAAATGGTAGAGTGATTCACAATAATAAGATAAATGCAAGTAGGGTGAGTATTTTGCACTAGTTTAATATTAATAGTCATGTCCCACTAGCCACAAATTAAGATGTAACAGATTTGAGGTATAACAGACAACAGCCACAAAAATTATTTGTAGGATGCAAAGCATCTCTTGTGAAAGAATCAGTAGCAGCTTTCTATTTAACTTACAAACAGCTAAGAAGTGATTTCTTGTTAGTCTCACATGGGGAACAGAAATCTTTTACTGCAGAACTTTCAAAAGTTGCTGACAGACAATGCCACTGTGGACATAATGGAGTGGTTCCAAGCCGAAGTAAGACAAATTCGCATTTTCCATAGCAATAAGGGAGACCCATCACATAACAAGTCCTGAAATATTAGAACTATGGAGCGCTTATCATAGAATCATAGAAACATTAAGATTGGGAGAGACCTCAAAACTGGTAGAGGAGCCATAGCAGAGCAGTTAAAACTGGAAAAAAGGAACAAACTTCAAGCAGCAGGTAGAGAACTTCTGGACTCACACATTGCCTCAGATGATGGTGGAGGCAAGCTGTATCAGCAGGTCCAAAAGAGACAAGTTCATCAATGGCAGGTTTGCTAACAGGTATTGGAAGGAGCAATCACGGATATGACTTCTAACATCCCTAATTATGTGCCAGTAGATGCTGGCATAAGACAAGGCGAGCAGAGCTCAGAGGTAAGTGCTAGCATCTCTTATTGCCACTGTCAGGGACCAAGCACTGGGCTAGCTGGACCACTGTTCTGACCTGGGAGACATTTCTTTTGCATTCTTTGTTTTTCTATCGGTGAGTATAACTTCCCTTGAAATGACTTATCAGAAGCGCAGGGAGTTCTGTGTAATTGAAAATGCTATGTCAAGGTATGCTTTCTTTTTAAAAAATGGTACAAAGAGGATTTAATTCAGGTAAATCTCATGGCCCATGTTAGGGAGGAGTTCAGATTAAATCACACTGCTATTCCCATCTGGATTCGTAATCTATAGATCTATGAAATTTTCTTGTAGTATAATAATTTTTCAATTTCAGACTTGCTCCTTCTTTACCAGTCCCTTAATATTTTAACCATAAGGTTTTTCAGAGGGTCCTGTACTACCTCTCCTTTTATATATAGCCCGTGTTTATCTTTAATAAATGGATAATTGTGCTGGCTTTATGTTGTTTACTGTTCTTCACATTTTTTCATCTTCTCTGTGTGCTCTACCTAGCACAAGAAGTATCTTTCAATAAAGATTGCCTGAGAGTGGAGATGAAGAAAGGGAGCAGAAGAAGCACAGACAGGGAGTGAGGGTCAGAGAAAGAAAAAAGACTAAGGGAAATGTTATTCCTGAAGGATTTGAAAATAATTCGCTATAATTTGGAAAAGTCTTTACATGTCAGGAAATGCGGATCAACTATTTTAAAGAAATTGTAATAAACTTTCTGATATTATTACCACTCTCATTTTTACAAAAAATGATCATTTAAATTTAAATTTGCTGCAGTGGTGGGATGGGACATAGTGATAATGTGTACTTTCATTTCTCACCTTGCCTTTTTCATGACATGGCAAATTACACAGCGGTAATCTTTAGCTCCAGTTAAAGAAGGCATTTACTGTGATGCTCATATGGTACTACTGTGTTTAACAAAAAGATATTTATTTGTTCTTGTTAATGATTATTCTATGAAGACTTGCATATGAGCTTAGTTTTAAGAGCATGGTTTATCTAGCTTCAAGTTATTAAGTTGTATTTATCTGTTTGTTTGTTTTAAATTTATAATTTAAATTTTTTTATAGTCATTGTTCCGATACTTATTTCAGGAAGAAATGTGATAAATGAATTTTAGAGGTAGATTAAGAAGAAAAAAGTAAATAACTGCAAAACAACGTAATGCTAGCAGGTGAAATATGGTCTTTTTTAAAGTACGAAGTTCCTGAACATATTCAAGATTATATTTATGGAAGCTACGGTACAAATTGAAAGTATCTTCACAGAAATAATTCTTTGATAGCAAAGGAAAAAAAAAAGAAAAGCCTTTGCAAGTTTCTTTCTGCAAACAAACAAACTGAAAGCGGAAAGCCTTTGAACTTCTATTGTTCTGACAACAATATTAGCTATGTGTTTTTAAATGCTATTAACTTACAGACAACACCGCTTTTTTTTTTTTTTTTTTTACTGAATAAGTGGTGGCGAGAGTGGTGAGAGATAACCCAGCTGAATATTTTGTTGGATGAATCAATCCTACTTGAAAGCAACTGAGAGCTCTTGGAGACTGAAATACAATAATCTCTACCAAATGGCATGGATACTTGCTACTTGTTATGTTTCACAGTAGTCAGGGAGAAAGTGTGTTAAAGCAAGAGATAAAAATTCTAGCAGTATTTTGGCACCTGAATGTTGGTCAAGGTCCAAGTTTGAATGATAATTCTGATTTCTGTGGCAAAGGATAAATCAGAAACTCCTGACAGACTTGAATTTTAGAAAGCTGGATAGGGGTGCCAGCATCCTGTTAGAAGAGTTCTGCAGAATTCACATCAACTGGAAGCTATGCCATAAAGCAGACACTATGAACATTAAAAGCACCATGGTATGGGTAAAATCTTTATTTAAAAAGACTTATGAAGAGTGCTACTTTTGGTGAACCAAGTTAAAACTAAACGATAAGGTAAAGTCAGCCTATAAGTTGTGATGGATCTGAGTCAAAACTCTACCTAAACTTCAAAGCGTTCATAATCTCTCCCTCTTGCACAACTGACTTAACCTAAACTTCAGATCTACGTGCTGGCAGACAGTGAGAGAGAGTAATTTTTAAGTTTAGGACAGAACATTTACTTCCCTTAGGCAGTGCTATATTGTCCGCTTATGCTGAACTACGCTAAAGCTTTTTATCTCCAAAGGTTGACTGGGATGTTCTGAGACCCAAGTTTGTAGGATGCTGAGTACTTTCCAAGTGCTGAAAGGTTTTAAAACCCACTGATGTCATTGCTTCTTGATAGCTTTCAGCACTTCTGGACAGTGGGTGTGGGAGGGGTGGCAGAATCAGATGCCAACATATTAAATTTTCCTGACGCAATAAAAAAGTATAGTCACAGCAGATTGAATTCATACCTTAAGCCTAAACGAGAAAAAATTAGTTTTGCACATTTTTGCCAGAGATAAGTAGCACACTGTAAGTAAATGACATTGTTTATGCCACTTATTCTACGTGCAATGAAAACAAGAACAGCTGTTCCTTGACTGCTCTGTTTGTAACAAATGTGCACTGTTAGCTGTTCTAATAGCAAAGTTTACAAGATCAGCCATCCTTTCCCTTAGACTCTGTTTTCCTTGGCATTTATAAAGTCAGTTATTAATGTTCGTTCCAGTTTCAAAAGTGCCACCAAAAAAAAAAAGAAAAGTCTCTTGAGGACAAAAAAAAAGAAAACCAACCCTGAAACCTGAAACCCCTATGCAGGTTTTTTTTTTCCCTTGAAAGTGGGGAAAAAAACGTATCAGGCAGTTTCCTTTCAGTAGCTATACAGAGTCTTCAAGTACCAGACGACATAGCTTGTGTATTACATATTACAGGACAAATCCTGGCTCCACTGACAGCAATGATATTTTTTTTCATTGATTTGAACAGGACGAAGATTCAAGAAGGTCAGAATGAGACAGGAATGACTTCTCTGGGTAAGCAACACAGCTGTCAGTAAACATCTCTTACAGTCTCTTATATAAGTTTATTAAGTCTCATCTTGAAATGTTAAATTTATGCCAGCGAGGTTCTTCTGAGGACCACACTTGTCTGACACATGGGAATCTACTTCTCATTTTCAGCCTAAATGTGCTGAAAATAGCCGATACCTATTTGATCTCATACCTTTTACTTTAATAGCTCTTCTTCCTCTTTAGGTCTTTTTTACTTCTAGACTGAAGAAGCCAGACTCTTCTTTCTTTCATTCTCCAATAGAACAGACCCTAAATTTCTGTGATCCTTTCAGTGGTCCTTTGCAACCTTACAGCCTGAAATAAACTGTTTTGCAATAAAGTTGACTTGAAATTTACTGTTATATCCAGGTGATGTTTCTACAATATTTTGTACAATGGCAGCCAAACATCTCTCTAGATAGCTCTTGGCTTATATGGCCAGGATGACATTTACACGCTCCTTCACCACAGTACCCTGACAGTCCGTAGACATCTGGTAAGCCAGAAAAGGAGGTTTTCTTATATTACATCATTTGCAAATGAAATTATTCATGATACTTATATTTGTTTGTTCTCATACTGACACTGTTAACTTTGATAGCTGTCTCTCACCCTAGTGTCAACCTCTCGGTGTGATTTCAAAGGACAGTTCTATCTCTTCTCAGTCGAAATTCTGGCAATTAGTCTAAAGATATGGGAATGATATACATGATTGTCATATCCAAGGTAATACTCTCAGCCATTAACTTTAACTGTATGGCCTTACGGTCTTCCAATACAATATTCTAACATTTATCTTTTATTGCCAAAGTTGACCTGCACATTTTTAAATTCTTGGCTTTGATCCCAAGGGTAGAGACTGGGTACATTAACACTGTAGCTTCACCCTAAATTTGGAATAGCTCCAATGGCAAAACCCAAGTGATAAAAAGTGCTCTCTATTGCTTTTTAGCTTTAGTTATGTTTTTAACATATAAAGAAAGTAATTTGGGTGCAAGAAAGGCATTCAAGTCTTATTTTAAAGGTTTAAAAGAGGAAATGCAGCAGCTCCTAGAATTGTAGAAAAATGTCTAGGCTTTCTAAAATCCTCCTCCAGACACTAAAGCATGCGTGGGCAATTTCAATATTGACAAATAAAGTAAAACATACAAAGACAACAGAGGCTGCTACACATGTCACCAGAGGATCTTATGGAAACCAGAGTTGTGCTCAAAGAAGTGCTGCTCAGGTAGGTGTCAATAAATGGGCCTTGTCCTGGAGAACTGGGGACCCAGTGCATAAAATGGCCGCAGCCACGGATATGCTGCAAGTGCCTCTGCTTCAGCTACGCCCAAACCCCACTGACCAGAGGCCATCTCATCATTCGCCATGGTGGCTGCCTTCAGCCTCATCACAGCTGGGTGTACAAAGGTCTCCTTGAGGGAAGTGAAGGAACTCAGCTTAGAAAAGCATCTCGCTTGCAGCTAGGGAGGGCAGACAGACACCTGACCAGGATATGGCTGTGTCCCTTGGGCCCAGCCTTGCTCCTGCCCTTGGGTGTAGATTGTAAGGCAGCACCATCATAGCCACACCTGGGAAAAAGCTACTCCACCACCCAAAAATAACTAATCACCACAACAACAATAAAGAAGAAGGAAGGAAAAAGAAAGGGAAAAAAAAAGAGGAACGCACACTTTCCTCGGAAACTACATTTCCCAGGGTGCCTCTGCCCTCACCGCCTTCCGGTCCCTCACATGACGGCTCGCCGGCCGCACCATGGCGGAAGCTGAGGAGAAGGTAGAGGCCGTGAGGGCACTGCCCCGGCGGAGGGGAGCGGGGCGGCCCTTGGGAGCACGGGGCCGAAGGGGTGGCGTGTGTGTGAGGGGGGAGAGGGTGTCAGCCAGCTCTGTGCGGCGTGCGAAGGCCTGCGGCGGGGCGGCAGCGTCGTTTGGAGCAGAGAGGGGGAGATGGAG
>VWZZ01006376.1:0-98457 GCA_013399095.1 Psophia crepitans | reverse complement strand
CCCCCCCCCCCCCGCCCCGCCGCGCTGCGCTGCGCGGACGGGGCTGCCTGTCGGGTTTTGTCTGAAAAAAACCTGACGGACAACCATGGGAAGCGACCTAAGCTGTGAGGGCTCCGCTTTCTAAATAACACCCGATGTAGGAACCTAGGGGCTGGGCGGGCGGGAGGGGTTTGGAAATGCAGCTGGCGCCGCTGCAGAGCCAGGATTAAAGAGCTGAAGGATCTGTCTAAAGTGGTTGAGGTTGCCAGTTGGTACAGGAGATACAAGCAAGTTCATCTTTACGGGGAAATTTTCTTCTGAAACGAAATTTGAGGGGTTTGGTGCTTGTGAGCGTGGTTCTCTGAAGTGGGTGTCCTCCTAAAGCTTCCCCCTGCCTAGACCACTCCTTCTCAAGGAGGAAAAATAAAAGTAAAAGTGAGAAGTGAAGTGCCTAGTCCCTTCAGATACCCTCTCAATGTTTCTTTGCAGAGCCAGGACTTTGGCACGCAGCTGAGCCGTGCGGTGCCTGTCTGTCTCGAATGCCTATAGGTAATTACCTGAAGGGAATTGCCCTTAATTGGACATTGGCAGCAGTTTTCTGCTATCCTTGCTGGTGTAGGAGAACACAAATACAGGGAAAGCTAGTTGGAAGGCTGGTTTCTTTGGGGGAGGCTTCATCTCCTGGTTTGGTAAATTTTCAACTGTGGCAGCATTTGAAAGGATTCTCAGGGTACAATCAACTCTGACAAGTCTTCTTATCTTCTCTAATAATAGGAGAGATTAAAACAGCCTGTGTTTTGGTTTCCTTGCGTTATGGTAGCAAAATTACCTTGTTTATCTCCTGTGGGGAGCATGCACACCCCTGCTGAAAGGGATGTATATGCTGTGCGTGTAGGTTTCTTTGAAACCCAAGTTTCATGGTTTTTCCCTCCCAGTGGCTTTAAGTTCTGGGCCTAAATATATAGGGGGTAGCATCTGATGTTTATAAAGGCAGTGAAGGGAAAACCCTATATCCATCATATTGGAAAGACAGTTTAAGAATTTATTGAGAAGTTATGTTGGGTCTGCTAAGTGAGAGATTATAACGGTGAGATATTACTTCATTTCTGTGGTTTCCTCATCTGTGTTCCCTTTCTCCACTAGGCTACTTGAGCCACAGCATTTGGCAGCTGACTGAAGTGTACTGCTGATTTTTCCCTAGAGTCTGAGACCTACCAATGACAGCTATTCCTATGTGATTTGGGAATCTGGTCATCTACAAATTCCCTGTTGAGGGATTTCCTTTCCGCAGTTATAAGACTACTAAGAAGTAGAAGTAGGGGATAATCCTCTCTGTTCATGCATTTGGAGGGAGAGGAGAGGAGAGGAACCTAACAAAACCCCAGGGCAGTCATAACTGCAGTTTACTCTTCCAGTTTGCCAGCGTGAGTGGGAGAAGTTGGGCAAAAAGCTTTTCATAGTAAATTGCTAGCAGAGTGAGTTAGTAGGTTAGTGTCAGTTCTAAGCACCTTCAGCTAAATTCTTGTCAGGGAAAAAATACAGTTTCTGCATTTCTTTGCTAAGCCAAGAGTCTTTCTGAACTTCGCATGTTATTTTCTACAGTAGAACATGAAGACTGTGAAGCATTTGCCTGAATCTGTATGCACTTACAAAATTTAGTAGTTGCAGTGACTTGTGAATACAGTAGGGAGACTGACGTGCATGTCTTAAATCAAAACAGATGGATGCTTTCTTGGTTCACACAGACTGATTGTTCAAATCTGGTGTGCCCTGATTTTGTAGGCCATTATTTTCCAAGGATGTCCTTGTACATAGCAACTAGTAACTCAGTTTAATCTTTATTAAGTGACTCAGGTGGATGTAAGGATCAGCTATTGTTATGGCAAGTGGACTGTTACGTCATCCTGCAGTTGTGGTGTTAGACAGTGAGCCCATCCTGAAAATTATCATCGCTGGCCTCCCTATATTTGTGTTCTCCTAAACAGCCAAACCAATTAGAACCATGGGGAGAAAGAAATGTCAGTGGTGTAGCTGCACTAGAAAGTCTCATGTACCAGCAGAAGTGTCACTTGCTGCAGTTGCTTATTTTGTTTGTGAGAACAGATTTCTTTTTTTTAAAACAAATTCTCCTGTTGATACTAATTTTGTGAATTGTTTCAAAATATCAAAATAGTGGTGCTAATAGCTTTGATTTATGAAGGAGTTGAGTAGGCAACTCTTGGTGCTCAGGAGAGAAAGGTAGGGTTTTTTACCAGGAATCTGATGATATTTTGCATTGGACTTTGTGTGTTGCTGTAGCTTGTCCAATGGGCTGGTAGGGTTACACCACAATATTTTAGTTCTGTTCCTATTTGGTTATTGTTAAGTAGAATTTAAGATGCACAAAGATTATTTGTAACAAAATTGTTATTGCCTAAAAGGCAACTGCGTCTTGTGATTAGAGACTGCGAGATTGATGGACAAAGAGTTACACTTGCACAATCAAACCTAAGCTTGAAAGGATGCCAGAATTTTACTCCATCTTCCCCTGGCTCCAATGTTCTTTCTGCTTGCAGTTTCCGAACTCAAGTCCTGAGTATAGGCAACACAGATAACCCTTCTACGGGATGTGTGTTTTAGAGGTGGAGCTGACTGTAGCGAATAAAATGGAGGAAACAGGTGGCAGTATCATAGTAGTACTTCGGACTGAGTTTCAAATAGCAAGAACAAATTCTGCTTTTCTTTTCCTCCATCTGTTGTGATGCTCAGTCTGGTCACTAAAGGTGAGCTTCCGCTAATGCAAAGGAGGCATTTGCTTTTTGCCAAGAGGTCACAATCAGTGCATTTTATAAACACAGAAAATAAATAAATGTGACAAACTGAAAGTTACAGTGGTTGTCAGTGCATTAAATTTTCTTCCCTTTCCATTTCTCTTTAAACTGTTGGCAACTGTATCTTTTTTATTTTTTTTTTTTTTATTATTTTTGCCTTCTCTGGTGAAATTCTGTACCTATTTATCTTACTGTCCAAATACTACTTCATAAGATTTGAAATGCTGCTTTCTCTCGTGCTTTTTCTTTGTTATATCATATTTTGTTGTTAGAACGCTTACATTCCCTGTCAGCGTATTAGTTGTAACCTTTTATTGCTATTGATAACGATAAATACGTTAAGTAAATCTTCATTTTGCTGACCCTTTTGAGGAGACATTGCATCAGCAGATTTTCTCCGTGGACAGGTGAGAGATTAGCTGGAGTTGACTTACAAATTTTTTTTTTTTGTGTAGGACAGTAAGAATCGTTGTCTTGCCAAAGAGAGATATTTTAAAGGTACAGTTTCTTCAAAGGCAAGAGAAAGCCACATGGTTTGCATTGACACAGGATGGGAAGGAGGAAGTCATAAACTGCTGGATTTCTATGGAAAACAGTTTGAAATTATTTAAGTTTAAAATAAGCCTATTAACAGCTGAATAGTTGAATACCAAAGCTAGTTTGTGGATAATTTTAGAATGCTGTTCTGCCTTGCAAGTCAAGCCATGGGCAGTTGCTTTGCAAAACTTGCGACCACTTCTGGGAGGAGGGAAGCTTTCACAGGGATAGCTGCTCAGATGATCTAGTCACTCTCTTCTTTTAGGGTAACTGACCGTAGTATCACAGTCAACTGGTGCCACTGAGTGTCAGCGTGGCACTAGATTGCAAGTATGAGTGCAAATTGGGTGTGAATGGAAAGGATGGAAACTGAACTTTGAGTTGGTTCCACTTTGTCTTCTGTTTCTTAATAAAGGTTTAAGAAGTACTTTAAAAAGGGAAATACTGCTCAGTTATAAATGTACTTAGCTAATTTTCCCTTTGTTTTTTGTGTCACTTTCAGGAAACCAGGTCTAATGAGGAATCCACAGATGAATCTGAGGTAAGCCTGCTTAAAATGCTTCACACTTGAGTCAGTTTCAGTGCTAGTTCTTTGTTAGTATGGAGGGAAAAATACTACCTCATTGGTTGATTATAGAAGTTTTGCAGGTACTATGTAGCAAGGAATGCTAATCTGGTCTTAAATTATTGAAAAGGAGCTTGTGATTTGCTATTAGAACTTCTTTATATTAAAAACCAAACAAACATGAAAAAAATAAAACCCACACCAAAAAGCCACGATCACTCCATTATAATAAAATGAATTATGTTGAGAGACAAATTCAAGTGCATGCACTTCTGTGTTGATCAAATGAAAATTTAATTGTAAGTGTAATTATATATGCAGTAATATTACATCCAGGTAATTACTGTGTTATTTTACTAGCTTCACGGTTTAGATTTAATCATGTTCTGTTCTGGAAATTACATTTTGTCAAGAATTCTCTGATGTTCTGGAGAGATCTACCTCTACTGCTGAAGGTGCTGGAAAATATAGGCTGAGGGTGAGAAGAAGGGAGTTACAGAGAGTTCAAGAATTCTGCCCTGACCAGCAGTGTACTAACTCCAAACCTGCCATCATTGAAGGAACCATGAGAGATCTGGAAAGAGATACTTGACTTCAGTGTGGTCTAGAATGGCCACAGGAAGGAAGAATTAAGGGTGATTGAGCAGCTTCATTTGTGGCCACCAGCAAGGACAGATGACACAGAGCATTACCTTGATGGGGTGTTTTCACCCATTATGTATCTAAGTGAAAGTGGCCTCTAGATTTCCAAAACTTTAATGGACTTGCGGTTAGGAAAATTTTCTGCCTTTACCCAGGGACAAATCTTCATGCTTGGGATCTGGGTTTAAGCACTAAGCAGGCAGAAATCCTAATTTCCAGGACAGTGGGTACTGCAGAGGCTGCAGTGGTGAATTTTGAAAATACCTTTTTGCAGGGAGTGATGGCTTTGTTTCTTGTGGGATAATTTTTTTCCCTTGGCCTTTCATAAGTGGCTTTCTGCAGTAGCACAGCAGGGCATTCTTGGTGAGAAGCAAGGATTTCTATGTCCCTTTAATGTTGCTGTGTGGAACAGCTGCCTGGACCAGTCTTTTTTGCCCAGTGTGAAATGGTTTCATTCTGGATGTTGCATTGTGATGTGAAGTGCAGCTAGACAATGACTGGGCAAGGACTCAGTATTTAGTAGAATAATAATCTTCTCAAGGGTTGACATTCACAGCATAGTGAGCACAAATACTTACCTGCTGAGGTGTTTTTTTTCCCTTTAAAGCCTATTGCAAGTGAGAACTTGTTTTAGTGGCCTTTTTAATGGCCTACCAACATTTCAGGCCATAGTAAATAATTATTTACAGCAGAATTAATCATAAATGGGTTGCCAGGTTGTCAGGGTTTTATTTGTTTTTCCCTGAAGTAAAAATAGGCATCATGCAGCTTTCACAAAATTGAAAGTCATAAAATTTCAACAAGACCTTTGTTAAAGTTGATGTCCATTTTTAATGTTAATTTCACATGCATAGAGAAGTGAAAAGGAGATTTTTCCATATTGAAAATGTAGATGTTGGATCTAAAGAACAATCCAATCGTTGTTCTAATGCCTGTGAAAATGCTTTTCATGAGTTATCTTTTGAACAGTAAGTCCAGTCTGTAGTGTCTTGACACTATGCAGGCAGCTGAATAAATGAAATTTTGAAACCATGTTCAGGAAGTACTTGAAGTAGCGAACAGTTTCCACAGTCCTAATGTTTCCATCACTCGTTAGACTATTTCTAATAATCATTTGGATAAGAACCAAAAATAGTGGTAGAATCACAAAGTCTAAATGTTGTCAGCACTTGCTTATATTATTTGAAGTATGGCCAGAGATAAGATTGAACTTTGCTCTTGGCTCTAGTGATCATGGAATTGTATTGCTTTTGGGTGTCTCATGGTTTGAATAATCAGGGATGGATTTTATGGTGGCAGTGTTAGAATCTGAGACTCTAATCCTTGCAGTCTGTGTCCAGTTTTACCCATTAAAAGTTACAGCATTTATGGTGTGGACTTTGTAGACATTTTATCCTCATAATAAAGATTTTTGTATATACAATTGGTCTTGTACTTAATTTAATTGAAATTCTTCCGATAAAATTGGAAATTAGTACTTTTGGTTTCAGAGGGCCCATAACATACTGAAGTTATGCTACCAAAGTTTTTTCTGTTATGAAGGAACATAACTTTAAATTCTTCATTTTGAGTAAATGATGTGCCTGTCTGAACTGGATGTGTAAGCAAATTACGGATTTTTTTTTCCCGTATTTTTGACACTGCTGTGCTGTTACTTAGTAAAGACTCAAACATACAGTGATTCTATTTTATCCAGCAAGTCTTTTAGTATTGTTCCTTTAGTAGTTCCTAGTAAATAAGATACTAATTCTGACTTGCTACCTGTTAGGTTTCGTGTGAATGACAGACTCTTTAGCGAACGTTGGGGTGCTTACTCACACAGATGTGGTGGCAGGGCTTTATAATAGGCCTCAAATGTGGGAGTCTGTGAAAATAGACTGTCTCGAAAGTATGTCAGCTAAGAGCCCTTCATTGTAAGTTTGGTTCCAACTCTTTCTTTCAAGGAGGTTGGGTTCCTAAGGCTGCTTAAATGTTTAATGCTTTTCAGCTGTTTAAATCACAATATGTAAAATTCAAAGGTATTAATGAGTGTAGATGGTGCATATATTCAGCTGTTAAGCAGATCTTTCAGTATGGCAATAGTGGTAGTTACTTGTGTCAGCACTTGTAGAAATGTAAATCTTTTCTGGTAACTACAGTACAACTTACACTTTTATTTCATATCCTTATATATGATGTGGGGTATTACATTTTCTATAGACAGATATCACTGTGATGTGATGAGGAAGCAGTATATCTAATGCAGTCTTTTAATTCTCAAGAATAAAGCCTGTTTGGTTTGCCAAGTAATACTACTGCAGTTTTGAAGCACAATTATTTTCTTTTTGTATCTTCTGGTTTTGGTTGCTTGGTTTTGTTTTTTTAATTATGCTTGTGAAGTATATGTGCTTTACTTCTCCCAACTCTGTCTAATCATCAAATATGCTACATTTGGGGCTGAGCCTGAGCAGATTTGTTTGGCTGAAAAGTCCTACTACAATGTGGTTTTTATTGGCTTATTTAATTTTATTTTATAGCATCTGGAGGTACATGTTTGGACTGTCACATTTGATGAAGTCTTAAAAATAGACAGCAAATAATCTGACTTTTGGCTGTTTGTAAACTATGTAGGAAAAAAGTCTGCATAAATTATGTACAGCCTGAACCTGAGCTTCTGTTTTCAAATTCATTTTCTTCCTTGCAATGTGTCTATTTCTGTAAAACGTTACTTTTCTCAGTTGAGCTGTTTTCTGTCAGGCAGATACTTATATTTTGCTATCTGATTAGCAAAAGATGACACAAATGTATAAATAAGTAGTTAAGCTTTCTTCAGTAGCAGTGCAACATGGTGTTAAGGTGAGATGCACAATGATACTTTTCTTGCATTTAAGTTGGTGCTGCTGTTCAGATTGTAATTTTGTCTTTGCAAGTTTTGCTTTTAATGAGAGAGTTCTGTTATATTACCTAATGGACTGATGTGGAGTGATTTAAACAGATTTTTATTTTCATTTAAAATGAGTGATGATCTTTAATTTCAACCAAAGGGTAATTAGAACATAGTAGCGCACACAACAGCATGTGTTGTGAAATGCACCCGTGAATCACTTGCATTCTCTGAAGAGAGGAACTGGTTTTGTATCTCCTAATTCAAAAGAAAACTTATTAAAGAGCCAACTTGCATCTCCCTGAACTCTTGCACTGTATAGCTATACAGTATGTTTGTTTACAGTGAGTTGTAGTTCCACAGTGTGACAGCCACCATTCATTACATTACACTATGAAATCTTGTGAGGTGAATGTTATTTTTGTTTTCGCTGTACATGTAGTGCACAAAACATTCCCATTGAGACTTAATTTGTCCTGATAAAAGCATATATTGCACCTTGGAAAGCTGCTGGTCTGCATAAATTAGTAACAGTTATTTCAGGTAGCTTGCATGTAGCAGAAAAATGTTTGGAACCATACCTCGGGGTTTCAGGGCCTACAACTTCTGTCTCAACCTCGGACTCCATATACAGGTTAATTATGTTCAGACTTCATGTACAGGTTAATGAGACTCTGCCTCTTTCTTGCCTGCGTGCCTCCCCCTGCGCACTCCCCATCCCTCTTAAGAAATGGAGCAATAGTTTCCTACCTCTCAGAAGTAAAGAGAGGGTTTCAAACCACATTTGTGAGTTGTGAGGTACTGATAAAATTAATGATGTATCAAACCCTAACCCTTCCTACTTGAAGGAATCAAAGCTAAGTTATCACTCTGGAACTTAGTTAGTTATTTTGTTAAAATTTTCCTTTTTAATTTACTGCTGGGGCTATGAGTGGATTGCCCATGTCCAGTATTTATCTTCTTCGCAGAGAGCACCTTTTCAGGAACAAGTGTGATTGGAGTCATAAAATGAGTGCTACGTCCCATGAAATGATCGTTTGTTTATGTAAGGAGTGTAGCTGTTTTTTTCTTTTTGTAGATGCTGTACTGCAGGGTAAACTTATTGTTTTGTATTGTTGGCCTGTTAAATGAAAAAAAAAAAAAGAGACAGGTAGGTGCAGATATTCAATTTTCTGTAAAAATTTAAAATATTTTTTTTAAAAAGTTGCATTAATATGTGCATTACTGTTTTGGTTTTTTTTTTGCTAGGTACTTGTGTGTGTTAGTCATCAGTGTTGCATGTTTCCATTTTAGTACTTCCATTTTTCTATCTCTTCTTAATTATTTTTGGCCTGTTTTCTGATCTTTGATCACTGGTGCCCTGTGAAAGGGATATTTTAGTCATTTAGTTTATTCTTTTAGTTAACTTAAATACTTATTAATAAATTTTACAAGAGTTTGTAGAGAGGAAAGTATTGCAGAAATTCTTGGTTAAACCAGTGCTCAAATAGTTTATGGTGGTTTAGAAATGTCCCTCACTGATACACTTTTATCACTGAAATTGATAGTGGTTTTGTTCTTTAAGGTTTTGAAAACCAAACAGAGCAGGAACACGATTAAGGAACATGTAAGCCTTAAAAAGAGGCAACTTTTTCTTGAGGTTTTCTTTTCCTTTTCAGTGCACTCCAGATCTTAGTCTTGTAGGCTGGGTCTGGATTAGGTCAAAGCAATTAAATAATTTCAAGTAAATAAAGCATCTGGTAAAAAAGGCTCCTTGTCATACTCTGTTTCCATCAAAATGTTCTCTTTGTGTGGAGCATTGGACTGGAAGAGGTGAGCTCTTCTGTGGCTAGCTGCTTTTGAAGGGGCATCACCAGTGTGACAGAAAAATGAATGGTTGAAAATTAAAGTTGGCTACTGTACCTCAGTCCAATTTGCCTTTTTTGTCTCCTGTCTGACCTTTGGCAAAGTACTTCTTTTCATCGTGCTTCTTTTCCTTATTATTGAATAGCTCTACACTAGGTTGCCATTTTTCTCTTCCTGTTGTTTTAAAAATATAAAATTAATATAAAATAATATAAAATGGGAGAAAAATGCTCAAAAAGCATATTCTGTCTCACGTACCTGAGCAATCTGAAGAGGATTGCTTCTCTCTGTGTCACTTTAAGTGAAATTGACCTTTTAAATGTGGAGAATGGAAGGAAAAGATACATAAATTCCAAATAGAAAGTTTTCTTCCTTAATTAATGAGAAAATGTATCATGCAAATAATTTATCAATTTGAGTCAGTAGGATGAGCATAGTAAATTATTTATTGAAGTTTAAATGGAATCTTTTCATACATTAATTTGAAAAACAAGTTTGCAGTGACTAGTAACTAACATAATATACGTCGTTAGAGGATTGACTCACAGGAAAAATGGATTGTTGCTATGGTCTTTTAATATCTTCTGATTTTTGAGTGAAAATTAGATACTTCATTTAATGAGCTATTAATATTAACCAGAAGTGTCTGTTCTATCTGTGTGTGGTAGAATACATAAAAAGTAAAAATGCTGCTGTGTGTGCCACATAAATTAAATGCAATTGTAAAGCTAGTGTGCTAACAGAGTATGCAGATGTGGCTTTTCCAGAGTACTGCATTCATCTGGGTGGAATAACACTCTGGGTTAGGAAAAGGGAAGTAGTGGGGAAATTCATCTGTTTACCATCTATCTCTTCCACTGCGGTGAGTGGGTGAACTTTAAAAACTACTGTTCCCAAAACTGCACTGTAGGGTTTTCATATGCAATACATCACAAGGTGGCAACAGGGCTGCTTGAGTAGTGTTCACGGGGGAAACAAATGTGTGCCCAAGTTCCTTACTCAGCAAAAGGAAAATACAAGTAGAAGCGCGTAGTTTCATTGAGATTTGGACTGTGTCTGGATTTTTCAGTGCTGGAATTGCATTTGGACATGGAAGATAAAACAGACTATCCTGTGCTGCCTCTGTATGGTGCGCTTGATGTGAACAGACTGATACTGTGCTTTTGAACGCTGAAGTGGATTGGAAAGTTTTCAGGGGTCCTTTGCCGTGCACAAAACTACCAGTAAAATAAAACAAATTGATGGGAGTTCAAAAGAAAACAAATTGGACTACATGGACTTTTTACTTTTTTTTTTTTTAAACATGCTGTTTATGATGATTGCTCATGTGCAATAGGTCATCTGTGTTTTACTTCTGCTTCACAACTTGACTGGGGTTTGGCTCCTTCAAACCTGTGGCAGTGAATCTTCAATTAGTGTTCTGCAAATATAGTATGACACTCTGTATACCACAACAGTTTTGTGAAGAAATAAAATGCTCTCTGCTTTGCCTTTCATCTATGTGTCATTTCATACTGTGAATACAGCCCATTTTGATACGTATTCACAGGCAGCCATATCATCTTAATTCCTTGCTCCTGGTGTATATCTGCATTTTCCCAAAGAGGTCAAGGTATTAAATAAATCCCTTCAGAAAATGCATGGGGAGAACAGAAAAATGCGGTGTGAAATTTTACCATCCTAATCCATATTTACCAATTTTACAGCCAGATACTGGGCAAGTACTGGTGATTTGCTTTAGAAAGGAACTGGATGGGAGGTTTCATTCACTTCCTTCACTGAGCTAACATTACTGTGTTTTCGCCATAGAATTTGGGGGAAATATTTTTAGCGGTGTAAGTCACAAATGTGTTTTCATGGTTAAGAAATTTCAGTCTTCATGCCTTTTGTTGTCTTGTGTAGCCAACAATTGCAGAATAGAAACGAATTCTTGTACAGGTTGGAAGCTTGGGTAGGTTTTTTAGTATTTATTCCAAATTATTCTAACACTTATTCCAAACCTATGTTTATATAGGGTTCAAAATACAGTAGCTTGGCCTCTTTCACACTGTCCTGCAAGTGTTCTATAATGCTTGAGTAAATAATCAGGCCTTTTACAAAGATAACGGTATGTCCTCCATGCCTGCTTCAGTAACTTGCATCTTCATTGAAATTATGACCCAGGTTGTCACTTGAGATGAGAAATTTGCAATATGGCTCTTTTTATAGGAAAATGTTTTGGGTTTTTTAATTTTCATTTTCTTTTTTCCAGATTTTAGCTAAGCAGGCTAATAAACAAGACGATGGATGTTTCTAGCTTTTATTCACTATTGCTCTATGTGCTTTTGAACCAGTGACTTCAAAATTAAATGTTTGTTGCTATTCTCATTCTTAAACCAACTAATAATTTTTTTCTGCTTTGTTAAAATTTTTTGTAGGAACAAACTTTTTAGTGTGAAAGTAATGGGGAAAAATAAATTTATGTTCTCTCACTGAGTTTTAGACTCCAGAGGGTCTAGTAAAGTGCTCAATATTTAAATTCAGCAACATCTTGCAACAAAATTTTGTTACAATTTGTGTACTACTTAGCAAACTGGGTTTTTGAAGGTTAAAGGCCTTAGTCTGAGTTTTTCTTAGCATCCCTTTAGTGGTAGAGATTTGATTGCATTGAGAGAAATTGAGTCAGGATCCTAATCCTGAAAATAGCATAGGTAGTTCCTTTATCATTGAGACAGGAGCACAAGTCTGGAAACAGTATCCTAGGGATGGAAAAACAGTAATGATGAAGCTGCACTTTGCAGTAGTTATGTATTCTTGTACTATAATTCTCCTTGTTTGCTGTGTCACTTGTTTCTTCAGCACAAGAGGATATATCAGCCCAAACTGTGGAGGACGGAGTGCTTTCTTCTGGTTTGCTTTTCGTTTTTTTCTTTTAAAAGAAGGCAGGGTAGCAGGGCCCTGCCTAGAAATGGGCAGCGGGGAAGGTGTGATGTTTCCATCATTTTAGAACACAGGAATCGTTTGGGTTTTTTAAAAAAAGCAAATATGGCCAGATCTACTTTAAGATCTTTAATACATGATTTTGAGGTGTTATTTTTTTAAAGGGCTGAATGGGCTTTTAAATTGAACTTTATGTATTTCTTGATTATACAAAGTAAAAATCCGCTACTGTTTTTGCAACAGTGAAAACATAAGTTATGGGAAGTCTTTATGTTGTGAATTCCCAACTATTTTTATCAGAAATAATGGTTCTTTATTTTTCAAAATATTTTAAGTTCCGGTTGTTGTAAGAGGAAACCTGAATTGGGCTGGGGGGTTTTCTGACTCCCCTGTCAGAATGGTGGGCAATAGGTTGTCCTGTGGGCAGTTTCCTTCAAAAATGGCGACATCAGAGGCACACACTGAAGCCAGACTTTACAGTGGAAGAGCTTTGGATAGGTAACTACATCTTTTACAATGATAGCAGTATGTCCTTATTGCCCACCTCAGTAATTTGCATCTTTTGACAAATTTGACTTCTAAAACTTTCCGAAGGCAAAACTCCCTCCTTCCACCATTTTGACCCAAACTGGTCATTATCTTCAAGTAAGGTGACCTTTCCAAATGGTGCTGAGGAAAGTAAGGTGCTGCTGGCATGCATGCTCAATGCAGCACATGTTAAAAGCAGGTCAGGTTACTCAAAGTTGCTGTAAGGAAATAAAAAGCATGTTTGCTTTTGGGGTAGAGGAAAGTGGAAAAATGTCCAAAGATATTCTTGGTTCCCTTCTTATATCAAATAAATGATACACCAGTTCCAATTTAATATATGGGGTTCAAAGCTTTTGCCTTGCATCCTTAAAGTACAGGTGATAATCTGATGCCTGTGATCACAAGTCAGGAGTAGGATTTGTGAAGTCTGTTTTGTGACTGTTAAATAGGAACGTAACAAGGAAGAGGCTGAGAAGGCTGATTTACCTCATCACATGTATAGCCAAGTTGCTATCATACTTAAAATTATGAGCTTGGTAAGCTGTTCAGTAGATGCAAACGAAGAAAACCACCTAATCTTTATATTCTCAAAAACCTCGAAAAACTGATCTGGTCTTATTACCAAATAATACAAGGACTTTAAAACATGATCTGGGATGGAAGTTGAAGGGATCTCCAAACTTTTAGTGTTGCAACATTATGGTGCTTCCTTAAATTCATCAACAGACATTAGCAATTTCTTACAACTTGGCTTTTAATATTTTCTAGAACTGCTCCAAGAATGTTAATCCTTCTCCATGTGTTATGTCATTTGTTGCTCTCGTGACAATTTCACTTGTGGCGGTTTTTTTGCTTATTTTTTTTTAATTCCTCTACCATATGTCCATGTATTGCAAATGGGCAGTGTGTTTGCTTGCATATGTGAACCCTGAATTTATAAAATAAAATTGCTTTTTCCTGCCATATATTTGAAGAACATCTGTGCTTTTAAGGCATGGAAAAAGGACCTGGAAATACAGGACGGTAATTGCATTTCCGACTACTCTTGCTCAGTGGTCAGTCTTGATCTCTGTCCCCCTGTGTGTCTGTGGGTTGCCGTGGATGTGCTACTGGAATGACAGCTGCTCTCTGCTTTTCCTTAGATCCAAATTTAGTGGTTTTGCTGAGCTGTTCATGCTGGGTTTTGGTGTCCTGTGAACAGCCGTTCATGCCAGGGTGTAAGCAGTCATTAAAAACTCTGTATGGGAAAGCTGCTCTGCCATGGGCGGTCGCCTGGCTGGAAGCAAGCTTCCACCTGAAGATGTGGTGGCTTTGAAGGGTCAGAAAATGAGAGTCCTGGCAGGCACACTGGAAGGTGTCAAAATTGGGATGGGAGTCCAGGCTGGGAGGGTTTGGCGAAGTGTTCGAGGGTAGTTAGGTTATCAGCAAAGGTCCAACTGGGGGTTGCCAGGAGGCAAAGCAGACCAGATTTGGAAGAGGGAGGCTAGGGAGGGCTAGGTTATGTTTTCTCTTGCTTGTCAGAGTTCAGGACTCTGCAAGCTTGAAAGTGGAGATTAAGGGAGCCACCGCACTTAAACTGTTGGCTTTATCGATAGTTGGATTATAGGTGGGGTTGACTGGTGCTTTGAAGACACACACACACACACACACACCCCCCTCCTTCAGCCTCTGTCTGATGTAACATTTTGGCCAGTAGAGTCACTTGTGTCCTGTTCCATTGGCATCCCCAAATCACCAGTAGGCCAGTCAGCAGACCTGGCCCTGCAGAGCTTCAGTTTGCCAGGACTAATTACTGCCTTTGGGTACAAAAAATATGGGAAGTCTCAGTGTTTTAGTATACGTATATTAGGAAAAGTAAAAATCTTTTTGTGAAATATGGTAAAGCAGGAAGTAAGAAATTATATTCATGGCTATTCTTGGAGTGGTAGTGGGAATATGGAGATTTATTTCTAGTCATCTGGATTACCAGATTATCTGGACCACATTTAGCCTAAATGCAATCTGGGTAGAGAGAACTAGAGACAACAGATTAATGGAATAGTGAACCTGCTTGTCTGAGGGACTAGGTGTTCAATGACTATTTTCTCTGAAGAGTTCTGTGAGTGAGGTTTAACAAACCTGAAGTCAGGTTCACTTATAAATCACTGCTTCATTATCTCTTGACCCTGGATGAAGGTAGATAGTCAGGTCCTAACAAAGGTCTGGGATCTGAATTGGAAAGGGTAAAGACTGAAAATAATCACCATTTCTTTACCAGGCCAAAGGAGGCATTACAACTCATTCGGTACAATTCCCAGGTGTGGTAATGAGGTGAAGGTTAAATAAAAAAATTTAGCTGTATCTTTTGTTGAGTAGTACTTGCTTCCTCTTGGAAATCTTGAAACAGTTATTTTAAAGTTTGTAAGGTGTTTGTTGGGCCCCTTTGTTCAAACTGAGGTTTGCATGACCTCCCTGGTGTAGTCCTGCTCTTCCAGGCAATGCTGGTGATAGGAAGGGTTTGTGGATGGCCTGGGGGTCGTGCGGTGGTGTAAATCCCCACTGATGATACACCTTTCCTAGAACTTTTGTAGAATTGTGATTAAAAGTCTCCCCTTCAGCTTCTCAGCAGGACACCAGCTGTCAGGGAACTTGTAGAGGTAAGATCCTTTCCAGCCCACTGTCCCATAGGCCATGAAAAACAAAACTGAGACAACCAATCCAACCCTCTGATTAAGACATCATTTCCATAAAAAAAACACCCACCAAAAAAACAGTTGGAGATGGTTGTGCTTTGGATCAAGTCAAGATCAAAAAGGTAATACATGATCTTGACAACTGAGTTCTGCTGAGTGTTTTGCTGCACTTTGTGCTTCTGTACATATTGAAGTAATTCTCCCTGGAGGCTGCATTCTGGGACTTGAGGTGTTTTTATGTTTTGGGGTTTTTTATATTTGTTGTTGAATTTCTGTAATAAATGAAGCTGCCCCCAGCAGAGCATTAATGTTGTGTTTGTTTATTTTTGCATAATTGAGGATGTTCTGTGAACTTGGAAATAAATAGGGTTGGTTTCTTTAGTTCTATTGGATATTTTCATATAGTTTGTAAACTAATAATTCTGGAGCACTAACCAGTTAGTTTTATTTTTTCTTCTGTTTGATAGTGATGACTGTTTAAATAAATAAAAATGTGAATTTCTTAGTAGGTTCTCTGTGGGTTTCCAAAGATCTGGCCTGTATTAAATGTCAAGAAAAGTTACTCTCACAAATTGCTATGTAGCCTCTTCGTACTTTTTAGCAGCAATGTTGGGTTTGCACTTGGGCAGCAGAATGGGGGGTTTTTTGCTTTTGTTTTTTTTTAATGAGATTTTAGAACGTGTCCTAAACATGAATTATTCAGATACAGAGCACTTTAAGTGGCCTTTAAACTAGGAGGAAACAAGCTAATTTAACAATTTTCTTACAATCTCTGAAACTGTGAACTTGAAAGCAAGCATGCAAAAAATGAAAATGAGCTGATTTATTTATTTGTTTTGTCTTTTTTTCTTTTTTTTTTTTTGCCCTAAGGTATGGCCTTTTCAGAAACTGTCACACAGAAGGGTGTAAGTCCAATGCATCGCTGAGGGACGCCCTCCCGTTGAGTCAAGAGGTTCAGAAAGGACCCCCTTGCTTTCTAAACTCCTCCTCAGAGAAGAGTCTGGGTGCAGCTAGGTCCAGTCTTAGTCCCAGACTTGGTCAATAGTTTATGTCTAAAGGATTATGTGTGCAGCCGCTTATCAGAATCAACATTTGCCTGTTTTAGAGCCCTGACAAGGCCTTTCACTGAGAAGTTTCACAAAGTTGAAAAATAGAAAATTTAATAAGGTGACAGATGTAACAGATTAGGAATTGCCGTTGATAAATACACTTACTGCAGTAGATCTAATATATGACAGTGGTGCTAGCAAAATGCTGTCCTGGGTATTCTTCACCAAAAGGTGAAGGCGCAGTGCTTCCCAAGAAGGCGTCCCTATCTTGGGTGGAGTAGGAGCACAGCCCAGCCCACTGACTGCCTCTTCTGGGTCTTCAATCTCTTTCTGTCCCCCAGAGGTGTTTTCCTCAATATCCTTATATCCTAACCTTAACTGTTCCCCTCCCTGGGGTGATGTTTAATAGGATTTGGTTTGAGAATCGAGTACTGTAGTCATAGAATCATAGACTGGTTTGCATTGGAAGGGACCTCAAAGATCATCTAGTTCCAACCCCTCTGCCATGAGCAGGGACACCCTACACTAGACCAGGGTGCCTAAAGCCCCATCCAACCTGGCCTTGAACACTGCCAGGGATGGGGCAGCCACAGCTTCTCTGGGCAACCTATGCCAGTGCCTCACCACCTTCACAGTAAAGAATTCCTTCCTAATATTTAATCTAAATCTCCTCTCAGTTTGAACCCATTCCCCCTTGCCCTGTCACTCCCTGCCCTTGTAAACAGCCCCTCTCCAGCTTTCCTGTAGGTCCCTTTAGGTACTGGAAGGCTGCAATTAGGTCTCCCCAGAGCCTTCTCTTCTCCGGGCTGAACAAGCCCAACTCCCTCAGCCTGTCCTCATAGGAGAGCTGCTCCAGCCCTCTGGTCAACTTTGTGGCCCTCCTCTGGACTCGCCTCAGCAGCTCCATGTCTTTCCTGTACTGGGGACCCCAGGGCTGTACGCAGTACTCAAGGTGGGGTCTCACAAGAACAGACTAGAGGGGGACAGTCACTTGCCTGGACCTGCTGGCCACGCTGTTTTTAATGCAGCCCAGGACACGGTTGGCTTTCTGGGCTGCCAGCGCACACTGCTGGGTGATGTTGAGCTTTTCATCAACCAGCACCCCCAAGTCCTTCTCCTCAGGGCTGCTCTCAATCCATTCTCCACTCAGCCTGTAGTTGTGCTTGGGATTGTGCCAGCCCACGTGTAGGACCTTGCACTGGGTGTTGTTGAACTTCACGCGATTCGCACAGGCCCACCTCTCCAGCCTGTCAAGGTCCCTCTGAATGGCATCCCTTCCCTCCAGCGTGTCGACTGCACCGCACACCTTGGTGTCATCAGGAAACTTGCTGAGTGTGCACTCGTCCCACTGTCCGTGTCGACGACATGTATTGTATATGTTTAGCGTGTGCTTCTTTAAGCTCGTTATTATATTCAGGGGTGTTAACTTTCATATTCGTTTCACGGATAATCAAGCAGAAGGTCTTACTCCGGGTACTGTGACCTCCAAGATTCTGTGTTGAAACTGTTTATCCGCTTATTTCCACAATCTTTAGCCAAAGTAGGAGCATCCTCCCACCACAAGGCTTCCTCCTTCAGCCGCTTATATCGTCAACCTTGCACATCTCCATCCACACTGTTTGCATGAGAGATAAGCGAACACCAGCGTTTTTAACCTCTTATGTTTAATTTTCACAAAACCTATGATACAGGAGCCTTGTTGCAGTAGGGTGTAAGTGTAGCTCCTTTGAAATTGCTTGAGTGAAGAACCTCATATATCTTTGTATTTGAGTTGCTTTGCAGGGTTAGAACTTGCAGGGTTGGAATGGCCACACCTATACAGTAATTGGAATTCTAGCTGGTACTGGACAGAAGATGTGCAGCAAAGAAGAAGGACACTTGCTTTGTAATGTATGCACCATTCATCTCCATAAAGGCTTTGAAAAACTTGGAGGGCAAATTGTGCAGGAAGGATGACACTTTGCTGTCAGTGCCCGTAACGTAATTAGAGTATCCGCAATCAGTAGAGCATGTAGTTCATGTGACAGACTGTCCTGTGGGCAGATCCTCTGCTGCAAGAGCAAATGTGGGCTAATGGAATAACTCTGGGAACTGCCCACAGGTTCCTTCTGGAAATTTTCTTTGTGAGGACTGATTTCAGACTTGTTTTTTTTCCTACTCACAATTCCACCGCAGTTGTTCCTGTAGGCAAAGCTGGGAAAGACGGTGCAGAATATCTGAGGAAGGTTGCGAAGCTGCTTCAGTGGCACTGGCCTTTTGAGAACTTAATGCAAATTTGCAGCTCTCCCCAGTTTTGTAAATCTGCTCCCAAAGCAGAGTTGATAGCAAGTTTCAGACCTACTAGGAGTTAGGTGTGCGAAGAGGAATTTGTTTTCAAGTCAGGAGTTCAGCGGTGACAAATGAAGAGCTCTTAGTAAGAAGGGATTTGTATTGGTCTTCCTGGTTAATTTAGAGTATTTCATTCAGTTGGAAATGTACTTTCAATGGGAAATGTTTATGGATACCTTTTCTTTACAGGTTCTTTATGGTGTTTTTTTTAGCAATTTGCTGGCTTCAGCAGTAAAAGCCAAGTAGAAAACCAAATGCAATACGAGTTTCAAATTAGCATTTCTGTGATTGAAAAACGGTCATTATTTATTTTACACCACCACAAAGGTAGATTCCTCTTGTCAGCTTTGTGAGTCTCTGTCCCTTTCAGAATTTAAGGCTGCCATGTGTGGAGTGCTTTACACATTTTGTGAAGTATGTATTTCTTTTTCTCTTAATACATTGCACAAGAATTTCAAAATTCAGTGTTATTGGGCTTGTTTTGCTTTGAGGTTTTTTTTAGGTAGAAAATACAGAAGTGTCAAGTGGTGGTACAAGAAGCAGTGCTATAGTATTCCTTTTCAAATGCTTAGAATCCTCTAGGTTTTAAAGGACTTTTCTTTAATTAAAAGTGCCATACACTTAGTAAAAATCCATGTTGGTTGAGAAATTGATTTATTTTTTTTTCCTTCCCCCCCCCGCTTAAAAAAGGAAAGCTGTGAGTTTTCTTGTATGGGGTAAATGTCACTCTGTTTATATCTTAGCTTTGCTGCAAGTCAGGACTTGTACTATTCCTCTAGGTTGTCATAGAAACGCGGCTAACTGTCATCTCAACTCAGGCTGCTGATGGTTTTATTTCTAGGTTTTCAGAATTATTAAAATTTAACAAAAATTATTGATTTGCTTTTTATTAACACTGGTTTGTGTTTACTTTAGAAGTTCAGACTGCATAAAAGGTTTTTCTGATAGAAAAAATCCTTTAAAATGATTAAACTCTGATACTCTGAATAAGAGAATACCGTCAAAAGCTTTTAATATGAGGTAGAGTCTGAAGCAGTAGATAAATCTTACATTTTTGCAAATCACCTTTTTCATTTTGTTTTGTTTACAGCAAGGTCCCCCCGCCCCATTTCAATTCACCTTTTAGCTTGACTTTAACTTAACATAAAAGACACCTGTCAAGAAAACATGAAGTGGGTACATCATCATGCCTAATATTTGAAGTTTTCGTTTTATTTACTTTTTCTGAAGCTTGGCAGAGTGCTTCAGTGCACTGACTTTGTATAGTATGTAGGAAAAATTACTTAGTTTTTACTCATAAATAAGACAGGCAAAACTTATTTACAGTAACTTTATCTAATGGTCCATGGATGAATGCTTTTATGCAAACTACTCGAGAGACTGGAATTAACTTTTCAACTTGGTTGCACATTTGATGTCCAGACTCCAGCAACATGTGGGATCTTATAAAAACTAGATGACTGGAGTTCAATTTTTACTTTTATGAATTTATTCAATGATTACCCATGCATTTCAAGTGTAATCTTTGTAAGCAATGTATAAAATGCAGTAATGTATTAATTGCTGTAAAATGGATGCTTCCTTATGCCCTCCTTCCTTCACATGGACGCTTTTTTGTTTGACTTTACCTCCTCCCTCTATCCTGTAGTCATTTATTAAGGATCCCTAGGCACAAGGAATTTGGCTGATTTATATACAGCCCTGTAATTTGACATTGTCATTCTGTCTGGTAACAACTTTGTTCAGTGTTAGATTTACTGAATAAAATTGTTTCTTGGTGGACATTTTGACACCTCACTTCAGACTGCTACGTCATGGACTGCTGACATCCCTATATTAATCTCATTTGTATTCTGTCATAAAAATCTCAAATAACATTTTAAAAGGGCCTCTCTCTGCAGCATATTTATGTAAGCATGGGGCTAAATATTGAGTGTTTCCATAGGTCTATAGGACTTTTATGTGTTTTGTATGAGGGTATGTACATACTACCATGTGTGATGGTAACACGCATGGTAAATGGCTGTAATATTTAACTTGGGAAGGGCTGGCTTTAAGGACTCAAAAGGTAATTTAAACAATGTGCTTTATTAACATGTTAACATATCTCATCCATTTATTTGGTACTTAGGGACGTGGTTTAGTGGGTAATAGGTGGTGGGGGGATGGTTGGACTAGATGATCCTTGAGGTCACTTCCAACCTTAATGATTCGATTCGATTCGATTCTATTCGATTCTATTCTATTCTATTCTATTCTATTCTATTCTATTCTATTCTATTCTATTCTATTTTTCACTTCATTAGCTACAATAAAGTGTTGCACAAATGCAGTGTCAACCTATGACAGAACTACCACATTTTAATTTTCTGTTGAAGGGATTGGAAAGCAGTGGCTGGTGGGAAGTAAAGGTGCTCCTTTACTAGAGCACTGCACTGATATATTCTGGTTGCTTAGAAATGAAAGACATGTCTTGTGTGGGGAACACACTCCACGTTGATGTGTTCATTAGAACTAATAGCGAGTCTAGGAGACTGTTATTGCAGGTATACTGTTTTCCAGTAAGGACCAAGGGATATGTATGGGTTTGTTTATGTCTATGCATGTATGGTATTAACTGAGGCTTACTGAAGGTTGTGAAATCTCTCTCTGGCATTGTACTTCAGTAGACCATCTGTTACAGATAGATGCCTCTGACCAGAGAACTATTTTGCACCTTGGATTTTCTTTTCCAAAGAGATAAAACATATTGGGTGTTCTTTGATCAAAGAATTTGTTGCTTGTGGTTTTTAGCTCGGTCTCCTTTCTCTTCTTTCTGTGCCACTTGATGCAACATCTTTCTTTGTATTTAAGTAGTGACTGGGTGATAATATCTAATATGCTTGAAGAAGAGAGGAGAGCTTTGTTATTTATGAGAAAAAGTTCCTAATGTGCAAATGATATAGGTGATCCATAGGAACGTGTGTCCAGATCCCTTTCCCAGACAGTTTCGCGGCAACATGTTTATACTTTTTTTTAAACATAAACCCATTGGTGTTTTTTATACAATTAACTTATTTCTAGTGGATTCTTTTTATTTTTGTTCACAGCATTTTGCCTCTATCCTTCCTACAGAGGTGCAGCATCTTGTAAAGGTCTTGAAGTTTCTTGTAACCTGCATGCTTCAGCTTAGAGTTAATTGTGGCTACAGTGGCACACTTTATTTTATTGTCATCCGTTTTTCCATAACCATCCCTTTTATATTTTTCTTCGAAATTGGGAATGACTAACTTAACAAAGTACACATGTACATTTTTTCCTGCTTTTTAGATATCAACTAAGTGCTTCTTACAGTTGGATTGATATGCTGCTATACAGTTTTTGTTTGCATCCAGAACTTTGGAGGAAAAAGAGAAATCAATAGTAAAAAAGCACAACCTAAACTCCCTCCGATGATAAAAATGTGAAAGTTTGGCTTTTGATTGTAATGGCTGTTCTTAAGAGATAATAGTGATCCATCTTCGCCTGTTGCTGTGTGATAGTTTTGGGGTATCTTTTAATTTGGTTTTATTTAAAATAAACTTCTACATGTTTGGTTTTCTCTCTTGCTTCCTTTTCCTGACACTCTTAAAAATTTAGGAAGATGAGAGCGAAGAAGAACCTAAGCTGAAGTATGAACGGCTTTCTAATGGAGTGACTGAAATTCTCCAGAAGGATGCAGCCAGCTGTATGACGGTGCATGAAAAGGTACTACATGACTTTGTGGCAAAGATAGAACTTCTGCTTGGTTTTACGTATTTATCTATGCTTGTAATGCATCAGTATATTTTGGTGCAGAAGTGATGCCAAATCTAGAGGTGCAGTGCAAGCCAACACTAATATAAACAAAATTCATGGTAAGCTTCTGTTGAACAAGGGCTGGAGCACCTCTCCTGTGAAGAAAGGCTGAGAGAGTTGGGGATGTTCCAGCCTGGAGAGGAGAAGGCTCTGGGGAGACCTAACGTGGCCTTTCAGTACTTAAAGGGGTCCTATAAAAAGGATGGAGAGGGACTCTTTACTCAGGTAGATAATGGTAGGAATGGGGGAAATGGGTTTAAACTGAAAGAGGGGAGATTGAGATTAGACATTAGGAAGAAATTCTTCACTGAGGCAGTGAGGCACTGGAACAGGTTGCCCAGAGAAGTTGTGGAGGCCCCATCCCTGGAAGTGTTCAAGGACAGATTGGATAGCGCCCTGGCCAACCTGATCTGGTAGGTGGCATCCCTGCCTATGACAGAGGGATTGGAACCAGATGATCTTTTAAGGTCCCTTCCAACCCAAGCCATTCTATGATTCTATGAACAGTACATGCTTTCTCACTGAGAAAATGAGGTGAGAATTCAAGGTGCAGTGATCTGTTAGATGAGATGTTTACATAAGCTACTGGGAAAATGCTCACTAAGTTTTAACTATGGACAGTATTATGAACTAGAACCAGGCTATAGTCCCCACTTTATTTGTGTACAGCCTGAATCACTGAAGAGAGACTTCATCATGCTAGGGACCAGCTTAGCATATATTCGGCTGTGGAAGACAGCCATGTTTCTGTTAATACAGTGTAGAAGAAAGTAATTACAGTATTCCTTTTTTTTTTTGATTGTGGTTTTTTGGGGAGGAGGTAAGGGGTGTCATCCTAACACTTCCCTGTTCCCCTTCCCTGATGCAATATGTTAAAAACAAGGAGAGGGAATGCAGTTGCTCTAATACTGGTAAGGTTTGAGGTGTACAAGAGAATGAAAGGGAGAAAGTGATGGACAATGCAAAGTAAAGAAATTTTACAAAAAATCATTCCTTTGTTCTTACAAGGAAGAAACTTCATATATTTCTTTAGTGATTTAAACAATTGCTTTTTTATTTTCTGAATTTTCTCTTTTATAAATACTGAATAACATTTTAAAATATTGAGGAGTGCTGGAGAGCGTCTGAAAGTATGAGTTAATGATTTGTCAAGTATCTATTAGTATGTAAAACATAATAGCTGTTTTCTGAATGTGTAATTTTTCACAGCCAGTAATCGCTCCTTAACAGTTATTGTTGAGGGATCTATCTCTATTATTTGGCTATATTTTTAGATTGACTTGTGCTGTTTCTTTTACTCAAAGGACTGTTGCCATGGCTCAAGAGGCTCTTAAGATGAAGCTTGTATTTTAACTGTGCGAATGAAAACAATAAGTCTTTTTAAAATGTTTTTGACAACTTAGAATTACACAGATATTTGGAAAATTGGCAAGCATTTCCTCCTGGTCTGTGGCCTGTTTGTGTTACATTTTTTTCCTAAGCCTCAGGTAAATTTTGAATGCCAAGGGATAAAAGGGATTTTTCTGTAAGGATGTGCACAGACACAGCTTTAACTACAGTGTCACAAAGAGTGGCAATACAGGAAAGCTGTTTAAGTATACCAGCACTTGTAGCTTTTCAGCAAACTAGATACACTATTTATGACAAGGATCAATATTGTTAGAAATCAGGTACTGGAGTCTTTTAGGGATAGGTCTCTTAGAACTTAAAAATGAAGCTGGCTTATAGGTTTTGCAAAGGTGTTTTCTGTTTTGTTCTGTGGGGTGGTTTTTTTTTTCTTTTTTTTCCCTGCGAAAGCAGGAAAGCCCTGCTAAAGAGTCATTATTAGCAAAATTATACAGTACTATGTAAAATCTGCCGCTGGTTAAAGTAGTCTAACTTTGCTGGGAATCTTGAAAATCAGTATTCAGACTAATTTTCCCCCATAATTTTTTTTTTTTTTCTTTTCACTGCTAAAGCATCATATTTTCACCAGGCTTGCTGTCTGCACTGGATGACTAATCGTCATGGCACCTGGTGCATTCAAGCAGGCCTGTGCAGTGGAATAGTCATACCTAGTTATGTCTGCACACCTGATGTTTTATTAACCAGTATTGATTTTTTTACCCGGGGGACTTTTTTCTTCCTGAAAAAAGGCAACCTTGCAGGAGTGAAAGGCATTGCAGGGGATGAATTTCTAATGAACCCCTTCTTTTCCTTTTTTGACTCCTTTTAATGTAGCTTCATATTTTAAGTGCCTGAACTGAAATTTCATTTTAAGCAATTCCATTTTGATAAATCCTTTTAAACCTTGACTTTCTGTAAGGTTATTTTTTAAAGATTGTGCTGCCTGACTGACACGCTTCGCAGTGCCTGTAAATTTGAGCATTTCATTATAGGTTGCAATGAAGCATGCTCACATGTAGTGAAATACAGAGAACTGAGGAGCCTAGACTATTTGAGTAATGCTGAAAGGAGGGGGGGAATAAAAGAAACCTCTGTCGTAAATCAGGTAGTACCGAAGTTCTTCCTTTTCTGTTTAGGTGTAGTTCACATGGTTCAATTAACAGCAGCTCTCTCAGAATCAATTCCCTTCTTGTTTGTATCAAAACAAGTTTGTGATAGCATTCATTTGTGTGGAGATTTCTTTATTTTGCTACTACTTTTTAGAATGAAACTCCTGAGATTTCTGAGGAAATGTGTGTGTGTCTTGAGAGCGTTCAATGGAGGAGTGTTACTATGTGAAGGAAAGCAAACCCAGTGCTCAAATGTACTGTCAGAGACCTTCCATCATTCAGCACTATTTTACCAGTGGCCTTTTGCTGTGTTTGAATGTTTTGTTTTTATGTTAGTGATGAAGGAAAATTAAAAAGAAAGCCTAAATGAAACCCTTAAGATTGAAACAAAGCTGCAGAAATGATCTAGGAACTATTTCAGGTCAGTGTTGGTCCTTGCTTTCACGCTGCATTTTTAATTTGCTGCCACAGTCCATCAGGCAGTGTGTACGGACTGCAGACACACCATTAGTTGTCAGTGGATGAGGGTCCTCATGACTCATTCTGACAGCTAACTTGCACTATCACAGTAATATGGGCTTGAAGCCCTGTTTTATTCTTTAAGTGCCACTAAAATAAGCGTTGTCTATAGATGGTGGCGTTTGGTTTGTTTTGGTTTTGTGGTTTTTTTCTCCAGTGCCGCTAATCATCAATCTGCATTCATTTAGCATTACTGTAGTTCTGGTTGCAGTGTCTTTGTGTTTATGTAATCAGTCTCTTTCTTTTACAGTTTTTGGCACTGGGAACACATTATGGCAAAGTTTATTTACTTGATGTCCAGGGGAACATCACACAGAAGTTTGATGTTGTAAGTATGACATTATTCAGAACGCATCTACTGGGATGTAAAAATGCTGCAATGTATGAAGTAATAAATAAGTTAATGTGCTTGTTACACCTGAAATTTTACTAATACATTTCATGAACTCCCTCCCCATAACATAAGAGGCAGTGTATGGTCCTTGCAAAAAGAAGTTACACTGAGTGGCTTTGTGATGAGCACATCTCATTTACATATAATCAACTTTCTTTGTGAAGACAGAAGAGGCAATAAGTATTTATGATTGTAAATGGTTATTATTAATTATGTAGCCCAGAGTCTCATGACTTCTGTAAGGCACGAGCCTGCTCATTAGGTGACTATTGTCAGTTGTTAGCGTGCGTGCTATCATCTTATCTAGTTGCCACAAGTAATTGAAAATTGATTGATTGCCTTGCTGGTTCAGTTTATCTACTGCAAATATATAACGCTAATATTTTATGTGAATGTTTTGAAGCTTGGACTCTTAAGGGATTGTATTGATTGAAGGAGAAGCAGCAGAATTTTTTTCCTTACTGTGGTTCCTGATATTGGAGAATAGTGAAATACTAAATATAATGCTTTGTTCTAGAGTATTAAATGTTTCTTTTAATTGTGGGTATTTGTTGATTAATTTTTGTTTTGTTTTTAATATCTCATTTTCAAATTCTCTGTCTTCCATAAGAGGTGTAAGGAAGAGAACTAGAAATACTTTTTTTCTCCTGGCATTGTCACAAAACCTAGTAGCCAAGCATTGGTTTTTCACAGCAATGTCAGCACTTGTCAGAGTATCCATCACAAGATGTTGGCATGTTTGCAAAGAGAACGTATGTTCTAAAGCTGACGCAGCTAACTGCATGGGAGGGGTGAAAGGTTTTGTTTATATTTTGAAAAATGTAATTATGCAGTTGTGCNCCTAGACTCCTAGGCACAACCTTTGGAGGAAATCTTATATATAGCATTGGTCAGATTGAAAATGACCTTACAGGGTATTAATGAAAGTCAAGCTAATTATAGTGTTCTGTTTCTTTTAACTTTGTGTGTTCATCAGCCCCGCAAAGGAGATATATCAAATGCATTTCACACTGCTTTTGGTGTCTCCCTTATAGTTCTCATCACTTTACATGTATGCTGCTTGCTAAAGATAGTTTCTTTCTCTCTGAAGTAATCTATTTGGGGCAGGCTGGATTAAAGCATACCGGAATTCTTCTCTTCCATCTCTGCAGTAAAAAACTGCCTCAAAGACTCACTCAAATGAAGTAGAGATTTTCTATTAAGTCAGGCATTAAATGTCTTAGACTTGTATTTGTTCCACTCTGTGTCAGGTGCTTGGAAGAGTTAACTTACAGAACTGCTATTTTTTTCCCCAAGTGTATCGCCAATGCCCTGTTCTCCCACACTGGTTCCAAAAGGTGAAATCCTCCTTTCTGTAAAGACTTAAGGCACTGTCTAGGTGTAGAGCAAGGAACAAGGGGACCTGTTGTCTATTAAAGACTATAAAAACAAAAGCTCTGCATCCTCTTTATACCCAACCACCCAAATCTGCTCTTCTTTTCTTTGCTTTTCCTTGATAAAAAGTCCTACCAGTGCCTGCTGGGCAGGTGGTTAAGTTGAGTTAAGATGTTTAAGATGAAGTTAAGGTCAGGCTATGGAAACCACTTTCTGCTTTACCGTGCTTACTTGATTACCCATTTTCCAAATTTAGCCTGCTTCAGGATGAAGATTTTTGTGCCGTGTCTTCTTACAGAGATGGCAATGATTTCTTTTTAAATGATCATTTAAGTACGAACTGCTTTTTGAGACGGAGAATAGGAAAAAGAAGTGTTTCTTGGATTCTATTGTTAATGTTTCTGTCTCTTTTGTAATGTATGTGTCTCCAGTGCAACAGATAAATTATATCATGGGTCAGGTGGAAATGCTGCTTCTTTTCATAGTTTGAAGAAAAATATTTTGATCTAGGACCACTTGTCTTTAAAAGAAAAGTTTTCCAAGGAACTACTAAGTGCTGTAGAACAGGATGGGCTACGTGTGTGAGAAACAAAGCAGCTTTCTGACATCTTTGGCTGCTTAAACAGAGAAGTTTTCTTAATCAATGTTGTCAGCTGTTGAACCCATAGCCAGTTCATTCTAAACTGGCTACCGTATGTCAGAATATTTTCTTTCTAACCTGAACTTTTCCTGATCTTGGACTGCAGGCTAGAGCTATCACTATCAAAATGTTTGGTGGGGTCTTCCTTCTGTTCTGTCCTACCAATGCCTGTTTACCGTCTCTCCTACGGGGGGATTTGCATTAGAGCATTGCCATGTTGTAAATCCCAAATAAAACCTAACCCTTTCTTGAGACGAAAGTAAGTCACTTCCTGAAGTCCTACAGATGCAAAGTGTTCCTGGTAAATGCGCTGGGGCGAAGGGTTCTTTCTCTAGTGGTATTTTCTCTGCTTCTTTGTTGGGTCCAAAATGAGCAAATTCCTTCTGAGAAGTGTTTCCACTGGTGGAATGGCAGATACGGTTTTATCTTGAAGTTGTAAATAGGCGTAGTATCTGTTGTTACTAATGTCTGGAAATTAGTAGTGTATAAAAATTGCTCTGAGTAAATAAATTACTGTCTCACTAAAGAGCAAGCAATATTACCACTGAAATCTTTTAGTTGTTTGCATTAAACAGTGTACCTGGGGAGTGACTTTTACATATTTTTCTTTTTGAAAGAATCTTTTCAGCAGATGTTTTCTGTCTTGTGAGATGGCAGAAATTACTAGTAAGAGTAGCAACGAGAAGCCCTTTGTTCAGAAGAGATCAGTTACGTAATTCAAGGAATTGTTCTGCATTTGAGTCTTTATCTGTATTTTTCAGGCGTTTGGCCTTTTTTTTAAAGCCAAGTTGGGGAATAAAAAAGTTAATCATTTTTCTATACATATAAGTCTGTTAAATGTGTAAATAGGAAAAATAAAGCATACATAGGAAGCTTTAAAAGTTACTAGATCTGAAATAGTGTGTGTGAAATAAACCAGAATGGAGAGAGGAGTTTTTATTTTAACCTTTTTTTAAAATTCATTTTAATGGCAAATTCATATTAAATATATATAGAAAATACCATTACTGCTACCATAGTCCTCGTGATTTCTGGTTTTCTTTCCTTGTCTCAGGTAACCATGTTCAGTAATATAAGTGGGCTTGGAAATTGAAGAAATAAGATTTTTGGTTTTATAATAAATCGTTTATTTTCCATATTGACTCCCATCTGGATTTGAGCCAAATTGTAAAACAGAAATAGAGACTTATCTAAGAGGATTTTCAACATAATTATTTTATCATGTCTCCAGCTCCTGTGACATTTGAGGGAGAAAGCTCAGAGGTATGTTGCATAATCTCCAAAATGGCTAATTTTTTAATGATGGCTCTCCTGTTGAAGACTGAATGCATTTAGCATTCTATATTGCTAAAACCAGATGTGATTAACACTATAAATGTGAAACCTGGCATCCCTAGAAGTTTTGCGATTGTAACATACTTTTGTGTTTGGTGTTCCTTTTAAAAAAGCCTTTTGGGACTTCACTCTCTAATGTCCATAGCAGCAAAACAATGTGGGTATCCTGAACTGCAAATACTGGCCCTAGGGCTGCAAAGACTTAATCATGTGCTCTACTTTGATCCATAAATAGTCACAGAAGCTTCTGTGAAACTAATGTAGACAACTAAAAAGTTCTTTCAGAAGAGTGTCCTGTTCTTAAAATATCTGATGCTAGATCCTGTGGCAGGTGGACAACTAGTCTCTTCAGGTTTGCAGCTCTTTTTGTCAACAGCAGTGGAAATGTGTGCTTTGAAACCAGTGTGAGAGACTCTTGGTTTGGGGAGAATTGAGAGACAGGAGTTTAGGGGCTTTAGCCTCGGGTGGTGCTGGTATCTTGGCAGCCACGCTCGTGCTCTCACACGATCCCTCTTTCCTCCTTGGCTCATGTGTTTTTAGCTCTTGCCAATGTGGCTGTCTTTGACAATGTCAGCTGCCTGAGATTAACTGATATGCATCCTCAAATAACATATGTTTGACAAAGTGGTGTTCTCTTGTATTAGGGTTCAGTGCATTGAGTGAGATGAAATGTGTCAAACGTGTTGAAAATTATTACTAAAAGGCAACAAGCAAAGGGGGGGAAAAAAGCCTGCTAATGCCACTGACAAAGGATGATGCAGGACTGATTCACAGCATGTTAATTCCAAATGCCTCTCCATCTTTCTTTTCTTGTTAGACGGTCTACAATTTATTAATATAATTATTGCCTCAACTGACATCTTGTGGATTAAAGACTTGTGGATATGAAGAATGCTGTACAAATATGTTTAGTTAAGTAACAAATCAAAAACCTTTCAAAGGGCAAGAAAACCTGCCCTCATTCTGGTCTTCTGATAAACATCAAGCTTAAAGCAGAAATGGTAAGAAGTCTTGGCTGGTGCCAGTGGTATTCTGTGTGAAGGGGACACGTCTCCTCTTTTACAAGTAGGGAGGGATTTAAATGTTTAATGCGTTGGAGGTGTTTCAGAGGTGATGCATGCGCCTAGAAAACAATGTAAATAGTGTTTTAAAGCCTCTGTTAGTTCAAAGAAATTGAAATCCTTTCAGCATGCAACATTTGTGAGCTATTCAAGACTGCTGGAATTTCAGAAAGAATGAAACTTTAAGTAGAGGCCCCTTCTCACGGCATTTCTATTTACCACGTATTTCTTTCCTGGCCTCGCTATTTTTTTCTAATTGTCTCACATTGTGTAGCACTAAGCATTTCTTTATGTTTTTTTAATTGGAGTGGCAGAAATCCAAAATCACTGTGTCATCTCTGCTCCCTTGAAAAATTAAAGGGGAGTTCCTTCTGTGGTGGTATTGTTGCCCTTGGGTGTAGTAAAGTTACAGCATTCACCAGCCTCCGGAGCAAGTGTGGTGCTTGCTTGAAGGTCAGTCAGTGGCCTGTTGATTTTGCTGATAGCTCAGCAGGTTGCAAACCAAATATCAGAGGGTTTTGTTGACTTGACGTGCTTTTGAAAGAGTTTAATTGCTAACAAGAAAAGCATATTTCTAATGAAGAAACAGCTGTTAAGCATTAAATGCTGTTGCTGGAAATGATGCAGAGCCTGCTAACTGCTGTGAGAGATAATGCAGCATCTTTCAATGGGGAAGGTAACTTTTAGCATTTGATTGCATAATGAAGAAGTTACTTTGACTGGAACTTTACATGAGAGTTTAAGACTAAGATGATATAAATGTCACTTATTTTGACAGTCTACTTAAAATTCCCTGTTTATTACTTTAACTACATCATTTTAGTTGTCACTGTCAGACTGTGAAAGAAGACTTAGCTGGGAAATGAAACGAAGCAACAGAATTTAGAGTAGAGATCTGGGTAGCTGTGTGTTAGTATTTGCAGGGTGTCACTGCACCTGTTAAATTTGAAGCTGAAATCCTGTATTTTGTACAAAACCAAGTAGTCTCCTATAAATGTAGGTTCCAAAAACCAAAGTAAAAATTAAGATTTTGATAGGAGGAAGTGTCTATGCAGGGGACAGGTTTCCTTCCCCTCCATGGGACCTCCCACCCACATGGGTAGTGCACTCCTATGGCTTAGATGCTTTAAGGTAACCCCTAGCTCTGCCCAGTGGAAAAACTGGAGAAAAGTGACAACCTTTGGGATTTTGCTCTTAAGGTTTGGATGTCTATATCAAGTTTAATAGCCCTTCGTCTGCTTCTGTCTTCCTATCTTTTCATTTGAACTGCAGATGATTTGGAAATCCAGAGGTTTTCATAGTAGTTATGGGAGTAACTCGGGTGGCTTTTTGTGTCTGACTTTTTGGATGTTACAAAGGCTTGGAAAGTATCTCTTAAGGTGTTTGCTCTGGTATGGTGCTCAGATTAGGTTGTTTCTGACCTGGAGCATTTCCAATGGGAACTGTGGAGCTATTGAAGATTAGGACGACTCCTTGGCAGGAATCATGGTGTACCTGGATCTCTCTGTCAGTGGATAAGAAGTGAGGTAACTTGCCTAGCCAGCAAAAATTGTCGTGTCAGGGACGATACTCCATAGGTCTAGAAAAGCTTTTTGTTTGACATGACTGAGTCATGTCAAACCTCTCAGATATTTTGCACGTCATCTTTGTATCCACTGTATCTAACTCTCATCTTTGTATCCACTGTATCTAACTTTCCTTAGAAGGGAGAGTTGCTTAAATTTTTTACTTAAAAAAAGAGATCAGATGGATGTGGAAGACATTCGTTATTACTAGAAATGTTGCTTGGAGTATGGATGAAATATGGGAGTTTTAAACAAGTATGCTATCATATGTATGATTAATTTTTATAAACTCAAAACTGAGAAAAGCATGACCATTTCATTCAATTATTCTTTCAAGCTAGTGGCTTGCAATAACTCTACCTTAGTGCAGAATAATGTAGGAAGTTCAGTTGGAAGTATGGGTTCAGCTACTGAAGGTCTTGTATGGTCCAGCCATTTAGTTCTTGAATGGCTCATACAAGTCAAATGCATGCCTGTGCAGTCACAAACAGTAACATGTATGCTGTAGATTAAATTTATTTCAGTTAAAGTGTAAAGCCTTTATACTTAATCAGCTATTTCTGGGACTGCAATTGTTTCTGCCTTCTCTTTTGAACTTTTCAACAGCACCTATGTTGTCTGTGTACCTTCTTTTGAAAAGAATGTCAGCCCCATCCTTAGACTGAATGATCTTTCTGCAACTCCATTACTCTCCAAATGCATTTTGTTTTTCCTTATTTTTTGACACAGAACCATAGGAAGAAGTTTCCTTTTTGTTCTCCAGTATCAATCATGTTTATACAGAGTAGGTATCCTGCTGTCTGGCAGCTGCAGTTCATGACCAACTCTAAAGTATTACATTTAAGATACTTTAGCAGTCGTCTTTAGTGTTACTGATTTCGGTAACAGTTTATTAATGTCACCTCTTAATGAGTTAAAGGGCTGTGACTGAATACTGTTTTGTCACAGTCATCTAGACATAGCAAATCAGTTTCTCTTGACTTGGTAGAGTCCTATTGTATTCTGTGTGTTTTTCCAAAGGTCCTATTGTATTCTGTGTATTTTGTCAAAAAATTGAAATCTGGAAAATTCTAGGAGGAAAAATATCTCATTATGGGAGACTGCTAAACATGAAGGACGTTACTACCATAGTATTTAATACAGCACTGTTGGTCAATGAAAGGGCAAAGTTTCCAGTGTATTTTTTTTTTTGTATCAGACCTTATAAGAACTCTGAGTCTATTTTTGTGAAAGATCAAGCAGAGGACCTTAGTATAATTCTGCTTAGTGAATTTACATGTGGCATTTTCAAACCTTTTTGAACAGAATTATTTGTGACGTTGTACAGAAACATCAAAACTATTTTTTTTTATTTCTGTTTTTTCTTCTAACTCTTTCACCATCCCGGTTTGGTAACATTTTCTGTTTGAATGCATACTACATCTTGTGATTATTTAGAAAATGTAGTTTGTGTTTGCAACTGTTACTGACCTTTTCTCTAAAAATTGTCCTATGCACCATAATTTGACAACAAATTAGGCAATAAAATTTATTTGCTTTTAAGAAAAACACAGAAATATAGGTTAATTACAGAGACATATTGAACAACCATACAGAATAATATTTTTTTCATCTCTTATTTAAGCAAAAGACTACTTTTCTAGACTGTAATGGCTCTTAAAGCTTCAGAAGTCTCCCAGCATATTTCAAACAACTGTTTAGTCAGGAATATACTTTTCTGTGCCTTCCAGAGACTTAGTGCCTGACAAGAAAGACTAGATGCTGCTAGGTTGTTCTGTCTTTTACTACTTGTTGGTGTTTGAAGAACCACAGATTCTCACCATCAGGCATGTCCCTGCCCTACTGGAAACTTTCTAGTTTGACCAGGTGATGTTGACTGACATGAGACATATGTTCAGTGATTCACTGCATCCTTTTTCCAGTCATCTCAGAAACATTTGTACCACATCTGTCTCATACCCCTGCTAAATACTCTTTGCTGATATATAGCTGGACCACTGGGCCAAATTGCTCTAGAGTTTTTATTAGCAGCGATGAAACAGCTAGTTTCAGGTTGCAGTGATGAAGTCTTTTCATAAAAGACTGATAACACAGACGTGTGTTTTGTAAACCCTAACAACCTTTAAAAGCATAGAGAGGATTTGGAAAGGTTTGTTTCCTAAGAAACTAGTATCCTGCTGATTCCTCGAGCTGTTTTCCTTTCAGATGGCATATTATACCTGGATGGTATTTTTCTGTATACAGAAGACAGGCACTTATGTGCACATATACAAAATAATAGCAGTTTGCTTGTCAGAATTATTCAGAGTTCTGGCATTAATAAAATATTATTTGCATTAGAAAATGTTTTCCTAGTTAGAAAGTCCAAAGCAACTGAGTTCTGGAGGACAATGTTTTTTATACAAGTTGACATTAATGACAGAGCTACAGCCCTTTGTTTCCATTAACAATAAAAATGCAGCACTATTAAAAACACAGAATGACATAACAGGGGCATAATATGATGAACAAAACATGATGGCAAAACTAAGTATTTTTTCCCATGGGGTAAGATATTACTGATAATGAACTTTGCAAATCTAATAAAGATTCCTTTCTGAAGGATAAGACTTATTTGTTTTAAAAGACATGACAGCGTGTGTACTAGTTGTTATTGCTCTCCTGATGGAATGTTAAACATGGACAGTCCAGATTTGCCCTGTCTTGGGTGTAAATACCCTCAGAGTGGCCACTGACAAAAGTAGCTACTTTCAAGCTGGCCATCTCCACTGTGATACCGCTGAGGCAGCTGGTTCCACTCAGTGTCCTGTGACACAGGGAAATGAAAGTATAAGAAATTTCAGAAATCAGTATTTTGGTCTTGGAAGATTCACCACTGTAACCCTAAACTGGCTGCTAATTGAAGTCTGTAGTAGCTGCAGGTCTTGGCAGTTTTGAAGATAGAAGCTATGAAATGTGAGCAGTGTAGAAAGACGGAGGAATGAATGAATCTGTTTGCTTTTTTGATCTACTTGAAATACACTTTGTTATAAACAGTTGTGTACACTTCACTGGTATTGAAATAGAGCCTCTTTGTATGTAAATGCATTGAAGAAGTTGCACAGGATCAGTTAATCTTCAGATTTAGCTTTCCCTATGTTACTGTCACAGTGAGGATATGGCATACAATATGCCATTTACAGTAAGTTACAGTGCACTTCATGATCTGTAGTTTCTACTTATGTGAGTACTCTTCTCCTTCTCCCTGCATCTTTTTGATTTGCTCATGTTTTTAGGATCCCGTCAAGAATCGGACACCCAACGTTGATCATTGTTGAGTCTCTCGGATAGGTTTATGAGACTTTCCCAGATGATATCATTGCAAATAAAGGAAGTTCCAGAGTTGGTGTCCAAAGAGGATGCAGTACTTTTAGTAAGCAGGCAATGTGTTTATTATTGCATATAACTCTGACTTATGCCAATCCGTACCAGTGTTGATAACTGAGCATTTACATAGAAAATGGCACTTTAGCTCTAGCTATTGGCTGAAATTCAACATTGGTCACCCAGTGTAATATTTAGCCATGCCAGGAATATGACTAGTTATGTCATTTTCAACCAGGAGAGGAATTCCTTCCCTTATACTATTTCTGCTTCTGTCTGATTACATCAGTGAGAGATCTTTTCACTGATTTGAGTAGCCATCAGGTTGGGATCATGGTCTGTAGTGGAATGTCTGACAGGCTAAAAGAACTGGAAAAAATACTTAGTGCAGTTTTTCATTGCAGGAACTGACAGAAGGAAGAAAATTACATAGTTACGGAGAAAATAATGACTACATAATGGAACATCTGGAGAAGCAGTGGTACTAGGCTTCATGTGGTCATGTCCTCCGTCCTGTTTTAGGTCAGAGAGGGGGATGAGTGTGATGGTTGTTGTGAAAACCTTCCTGGAAATGGTGTTGGCACAACAATGTGTGATGTCTAAGACGACTAGTCAAGAGTCTCTTTGTTTCTGTAAGTTTTTTTTTGTCAAAGCACCGACATAATAATCTCTAAAAAGAAAACCTGTCCTGAAAAGAACTTGCACTGTGTGACCTGGTTGACCTTTCTGATCAGTCATGTCTCTGAAATTTGGCTTATCAAGAAGTGTAGAAAAATCTCCTACTTCCCACTTCAGGGGCAGAATTCTACAAAATCCTATTAAACACATTAATGACATTGGTGGTGGTATTCTGTTAGAAAGAAGCTGTGAAATTGCCCCAGTAAGTTTCATCCTCAGAGGTTTAGATATGTTTTTTTAGATTGTTCCTCAAAACCCAACTTATAATTCAGTAGCCTGTGTGGAAAATTAATGCTCAGTGGTGAATTCTCCAAGACCATTGTGCTTGGGGAACTGTTCTGAAAAGAAAGCAGTTAGAGAAATCAGTGAAGTGAACCTCCCAATTCCCTGGAACATTGTTCTCCCATGCTGTGTCGGGCCTTCCAAGAAAGGTGCATGAAGTCATCGCCTGCAGCCCTTCCTTAGCCCTCCGCTGGTACTTCAGCCCTCTGCATGGGTGTGCGATGGGGAATGTTGCTTCATATTCTCAGGTGGCTTTAATACACAGATAGCAACAAAGAAACAGAGGCGGGCTTAGGACGTAGAATCCTTGAATTTCTGCGGTTACACAGTGGCTGGTGAGGGGGACCTGGGGAAAGGAGAAAATGGGAGTAATTTGTTTACTTTGGCACAGAGCTCCTGGGAGGATATCTCTTTACATGCCAGTGTTTTAATAGAAAAGAGATTCTACTTTGGATCCGTCAGGAATTAGCTAACAGTTAAATTCTGCTAGGAAGCTCTGTAGGCTTTCAATATAGATTTGTTTTCAGTAATAGTTCTATCATTCCTAGACAAACATTCTGATTATCTAGCAAATGCTACAGATTTAGGGAGATCCCTTGTTAATTTTTTTTTCCGTGGATGTTTTTTTCTTTTTTTCCTTAGTCCCTGTAGTTGACAAACAAGATTAAGGGATTCACTGATGTGGAAAATATTGAAATCACTGTAGGCTTTTTCGTCTTTCTCACTTTCTCAGACTACGTGAGAGATTCCTTGTCCTCATATTCCCTTAGTTTTAGACAAGCTTTTGAGATCTTTCTTTTTTTGTAGGCAAGGTCTGCCTTCCTGCAGACAAAATAAAAGTTAATGTTGTTATTGTTCTGTGTCCCAGACCTTGTCACTCTCCCCAGCTTTCCCCCCTCCCTTTGCTTCTAACCAATATAATCTCCCATTTTTCATTTGGAGCATGACAGATTCAGAAGTGTTGCAGGAAAAGCACTGGAGCAGGAATCCTCACTTGCTTACCAGAATTTGACTGCCAGTATTGTTGAACAAAACTGCTTAGGTGTTAGATATTACTAAATTTTCATCAAATGAAAATTTAAGTGTTTTAAATTCAAAGTATACTAGTTCCATTGCAGGCAGTGGCGAACAGCTTATTCTGTAACTTTTAAAGCTGCCATTTAAATTTAAACCTTTGTGTTACTATGTTGTGTTTCTCAGTTGTGTATAAACACATAGGTCTGTGTGCACTCTTTACCTTGTTTTAGGTAAACCATGATACAGCATCAGAATTTTCTGGTCTGGGTTGCTTTTCCCTCTATTGTATCAGTAAAACTCTACAAATACGCAAAAAATGGGTAAGTCAGCGCAGCACTGCAGCTTCTGAGGCAAGAAAAGTGCATGGGTTCAATTTCTTCTTTTCAAAGATAGTTCCTCAACACAAGAGATCTCTGGACATCAGTGTTCTGAAGTCCAAACAGATGGCACAAACAACACGTAATACACTTGTGCTCAGCTGTTGCACACCTTCGGGTTTTTTGTTGTGTTTTTTTTTTCTTAACAGTTGAAGACTCTCTCGCTATGTGGTTTATTTGCTGTCACCTCCTATCACTTCCCAAAATGAAAAGGCCCTGAAAAGTAGAACTCCTTTTTTGACAAGTTGTGTAAATTAGGCTTTCTTCTAAGTGGGCTGAGGGTATCATTTTGGATTGAAAAGACATCCTTGGAGATAGAGAATATTCATTACTTGCCTAGTTTTGTTGGTTGGTTGTTGTTGGTTGGTTGTTTTTTTTTCTCCCCCAGTAGTCTTAAAGGCATTGTCTGTTTCCCATAACTCATATGTGTTGATGCATATAGAATGTCTAATTTACAGACATAAAAGCTGAAGAGCTCTGGAGGCTCTTTTGAAAGCAAGTTCCTCATCCTACGTAGAGCACGGCTTGTATTTTGAGAGGGTCTTAGCTTAGTTTTGACAGTAACTGAGGCAGTTTCTCTTTACAAATCAGTATTTTGCACTTGGATACTTTCACCATGGTGGCACTAATACAAGGCTAAAAATGGTACTCCTTAATCCAGTGGGCTAAGATTTTAAGCAGTGGATTGGTTGGTCGTATTGCTGTACATTGAAGTTTTACGTGCTTGTGTATTAGAATGTCGTGCAGATGGAAACATACAAATAAATGAAAAATAGACTCTTGCAGGAGACAAATTTATTATTTTGTTACTATTCAAACTCTGTGCATACAAGTTGCCTTAGTATGGAGAGCAGCGATGTAGTGGTTATATAGAATCAGATTTATATTAATGAAGCAGCAAAGACCTATGCGGTTTTTTCTTCTTTGGGTACGTATATATGGGTGTATATAGATAGATGAATAAAAATGTTTTAGTTAATTTGGGAAAAGTTTATGAGAATTCTTTTTAAAGAATGGATGAAAATGCTGCTTAAAGGCGTTTTATTAGCAATGGGAACCTCTTGAAGTAAAATGAGCATTGCTATAAGTATGATTGAACACTGCTTTGCTTTTCACACTCCTAATGTGTGTGTTGCTTGCCTGCTAACCATGGCTAAAAGGCATGAAGTCACAGGCAACTATTAAAACGTTTAGATTCCTAGCTTGTAAATATTGCATTTCTCACAGAATTGGAGTGAAATCCAGTCTTATGTTTCTTGTTCATCCACTTCATATCCATTGGGATGCAGCATTTGTGAAAGAATCAATTATCCATTTGTTAGTCAGAGGAGCTTTACAAATTATACATTAGCAGATTGATTTCTCAGGCTCACCATTGAGGGACTGATAGTAAAAGGTGGGTTGATGATGAGTGTCAGGGGAGAAGGAGTTGCCACAAAGAACACAATTAAAAGAAGCTTTCTGAGTGGTCGTGAATTTACTCCTAATTGAAGAGCTGACATAATCCATACTAAGTGTGTTTATTTCAAGCATTTTACATTAGGTGATTGATTATCACATGAGGTACATTTGTTGGTAGGTACTTGATTTTACTTTCTTTTAAATTTAGGATTTTGCAAAAGCCTGCAAGTAGATCTTTATGTGCAAGGTGCCTGCTAGTTTTTTTTCGCTCTCCCTAAACTTTTCTTTCTTCCATTAAGGTAACATTTTTTTGTTCTATAGTGTCAGCTTGACATTATTGATTTTGAACAGTCAAACTTACTTATGTTGTCCAGAATTCCAAACATGTCTCCATCAGAAAGAAAACTGCAGCTAATGGAAATTCAGCTGAAGGTGTTTCTTCCTTTTTTGCCAGAACTTCCACACAGTATGAAATTCTGAAGCTGTTCCCAGGTTAATAATTTCAGTGTATTTCCCTTCCTAAATAACAAGATCCTTCCTATTGTCAGATTTGAATTATGTTGCTTTAGAAATACCATCTCTGTTACTATTATTTATACAGTACTGGAAGTTTTGTTGTGATCACAAGTTCTGTGTTTTTACTTGTGTTTGGCCTAAAGCCTAGGGGTCATGATTAGGTTAAAAAAAGATTACCCAGTGTAATGCTAATTAAATAATTATTTGTCATTTCCTCAACATTTTATATGCAGCTGCCTGTGGTTTTATGCCATGGAGTTTAAGATGAGATCATTTCTTAGTTAAGAAATATTTACATGGACTATATATTCCTAACTTTTAGATTGACACTGTGACCTCAGATTGCTGTTGCAAATTATTTTTTGTTATAAATGATGCTTGTAAATTTGGACAGGTTTTTCCCCCCACTCATTTAAAATACCTTTAAAGCAGTCAACTAACCAAACCCTAGAGCATATGCTGGTTCCAACTGCATTAAAAGTCCTCCAGATTGTGGTAAGTTAGTGACTACCTGTGGCCTCTCTAACCTTGAGTGATTCTTCATTTTTTTTGTCGACCTGTAAAGGTGGATGTTGCAGGAAGGGCATTTATTCTCTCTACTGTAAAACCCAAAACCTATTTTCTGTTGCCAGGCAAATTAAACTCCTCAGTGGGTTAGCTGAAACAAGGTTTAAAAAAAACCACAAGGGAAAGGAAGTTGTGGCGAGCTGGGGTTGGCCTCTTCTCGCAGATAACTAGTGACAGGACAAGGGGAAATGGCTGCAAGTTGCGCCAGGGAAGGTTCAGGTTGGAGATGAGGAGAAAATTCTTCTCAGAAAGGGTGGTCGGGCACTGGAACAGGTTGCCCAGGGAGGTGGGGGAGTCACCGTCCCTGAGGGGGTTTAAGGAAAGGTTAGATGTGGTACTTAGGGACGTGGGTTAGTGGGTAATAGGTGGTGGGGGGATGGTTGGACTAGATGATCCTTGAGGGCACTTCCAACCTTAATGATTCTATTCTATTCTATTCTATTCTAACTCCATGGCAGAGTTGATAACATTTAATAAAAAATAAAAACAGGATGAGGGAGGGTAACCCAGAAAATTTTCTGTGCTCCTCTTTTCTGAACTATCAAAATTATCCACAGGGTGTTGTCAGGGTATAAATACAACTAAATTTGAAATGGTAAGTAACTTTGACTGACTCAGTAGTATATTTATAAAAGTAATTTATATGAAAAGATGAATTGAAGCTTATTCTAGAAGGAACGCTTTGGTTTAGATAATACATGTACTAATTTTTCATAGAATCATAGAATGGTTTGGGTTGGAAGGGACCTCAAAGATCATCTAGTTCCACCACACCTTCCACTAGACCAGATTGCTCAAAGCCCCATCTGGCATGGCCTTCAATGCTTCCAGGGAGAGGGACATCCACAACTTCTCTGGGCAGCCTGTTCCACTACCTCACTACTGTCATAGTGAAGAATTTTTTCCTAATATCTAATCTAAATCTATCCTACTTCAGCTTAAGGCAATTACCTCCTGTCCTATCACTACACACCAGTCCCTCTCCAGCTTTCTTGGAGGTACCCTTCAGGTACTGGAAGGCTGCAATAATGTCTCCCTGGAACTTTCTCTTCTCCAGGCTAAACAACCCCAACTCTCTCAGCCTGTCATCGTAGGAGAGGTGCTCCAGCTCTGTGATCATCTTCACGGCCCTCCTCTGGACTTGCTCCAACAGCTCCCTGTCTTTCTTGTACTAGGGACCCCAAAGCTGGACGCAGCACTACAGTTGGCTTTCTGAGCTGCAGGTGTGCCTTGCTGGGTCATGTTGAACTGCTCATCCACCAACACCCCCAAGTCCTTCTCCTCAGGGCTGCTCTCAATCCATTCTCCACTCAACCTGTAGCTGTGCTTGGGATTGTGCCAACCCACGTGCAGGACCTTGCACTTGGCCTTGTTGAGCTTCATGGGCCCACCTCTCCAGCCTGTCAAGGTCCCTCTGGATGGCATCCCTTCCCACCAGCATGGTGACTGCACCATTGATTGGTAAAGTCAGTGAACAGGCTGGTAGCCAATAGTGCTAATTCAGCTTGAGTGCAGAAAAAAAAATTACTGTGTTTGCTTTGCCTTGTGTACATCATCTAGAATAGCATCTCTTGTTGGAACTTAGCTGGAGCTTTGTGTAAGTGAGCGGGTCTGCTTTTAGTTGAATTCATTTGCCTTCTGTCATTGTTATCTGTGTGTAGAGCAAACAACGGGAATAAAAGAATTAGAGAAAGGAAAAGTGAAAAGCAACTGATAGAGGTGTTGGGCATGCAGAAGGCTTGTAACAAGTTACCAGTTATATAGAGTGTTATGAAATACTGTATCATCAAATTTCTGCTCAGCAAACAGTTCTGAAGTATTGTGCACAATTCGGAATGTGGGAAAAATGCAAATAATGTGGAATCACCTTTTCCCCCACCGACGACATTCTGCGTGTATATAAGGAGAGGTTTTGACTTGCCAGGCACTGTTTAGTTACCAGAGTGTAGTCACACATTTAATCTCCAAAGTATACCACATGGCTTTCAAACTGTAGCATGACAGATGAATTCCATCATCCTGCTCCTCGTCTTCAACTTCTGTGTAAGTCATTGTCACATAATCTACTTTGCCTACTTCCTGCACTTCAGTTTTTCAGCGTCAAACTTTATCAAAGCCATTTGGCAGCAAAATGGGAACAATGTGGACTGTAGGATTGAGCTGTTGACTCTGCTGATGTGTCCTGTTTTGTTTCTTTTTGTCTTGGGCTTTGTTGCAGAAGAGTGTCTCCAAGAAGGCCCATCATACAGGAGTGCTGCTACATCTGCTGTTGCTGTCATGTCAACCCTGATGGCAGATGTAGGTGCTAGAGACTTGAGAATAATATAGCCAATTGAACACTGTAGCTTAGCGTATGGCCCTGTGTCAAGATGGGGCTATTCGAGATGGACTTTTTGCCTTTCCAATTGCAGAGTAATAAAAGAACCAGCTTTGTGAGAAAGTTGTGGCAATGGCAACTTAAATGCAGTCCAGAACAAAACAACATACCACTTCCATGATGAACTCCGTTGAACTTTATGTGCTTGTCCTTTCAGAGGGCCAGAGTTGTTTCTCATTGTATGGGAAATGGTGGAGATGTGCTGGCTTTTTTTTTTTTTTAAATTCTTTTTCCCCTAGACAGAGACAAAATCTGTTGAACCTTGATGACCGAAACAGAGGTTTACAAAGGCATTTTCAAGGTATGCTAGGAATAAAAGTGTGTGCTAGCAATTTTTATGAAGCTTCTAGAAAGTGAGACTGGTGGCTGACATGTTTTGCCTTACTCAGCATCCTCCAGTCCTGGAATTAGCCAACTCTGTGTCTGTAGCATCTGCGAATCAGAGCTTTCACAGGGATGTTGACCACACCAGCAGGCCATTGAGCTTGAGCTGTGCTCCTCAGCTGACACCCCCAAGTGTGTCGGCAGGAATGGAGCTGGGGAGTGGGCACCAGCTGCCTGCACTGTCAGCAATGTGCTTGCTTCTGATTTTGAAACACAGCAAGTCAGCATAACCACTGTGTGGCAAATGAAAATACTACTGGAGCACATAAGGCAAGGAAAATTAGTTTTACTTCTTCCTTGGCAGCGCAGTTTTTGGACATCAACGCATAGCGGAAAGGCCACTTTGATAGGCAGTAATTGCAGTATTTCCAGGTAGCTTTTTGTGGTGACACAAAGTAAGACCAAGAGTGGTGTCTCCTGCATGCTAGGAAGCCGGAAAGCAAAGGGACTGACAGCATCCTTTTCCCAAATCATCAGGCAACTGTTGCAGTGCAGGGCTGAGTTGTTTAACCTTAATTAGAAAGTAGCTACTAGAAAATTAAATGAGATTTGAGCATATATTTCAAGGTGGAAGAGAGGAAAACTTAATTTCCCTAAGCTGAAATTTTTTTGTGTGTGAAAGATTATGGGGAAAACTTTCTGAAGGCTGTGAGAAGAGCTCAATTTATCTCCTGTAGATAGTCGATCTGGACAGTGTGTTTTTCTACAACTTTTTATGATGTACTTTTTATGTATTTCCAACTACCATAGCGTATATAAGGACCTGTGATATTTTATACACAGTTGTGCAACGTCTAATGTGACCTCATGACTCCAGCGCTGTTCCAGTGACACTTTCTTTTCACACAAACATATGATGGATTTTTCCTTTTGTCATACTCAGAACCACAGAAGTGATCTGTTTTGTGGTTCAATCTGTTCAAAATTTTATGAGAGTAAGAAAAGTTGTTCTTAAATGTGTAACAGAGACTTCCTTGGGTTAACATCCTTCAGTGATGAGATATTTGTTACAGAGGGTGAAGTCAGTATCATGGTACATAAGAAGGTTCTTGGTACTGAAATATGGACCGGGCTTTGTATGCAAGAGGGCATGCATTGTGTTACCCAAGTGATGTTCGAAGTAAGTCCTCAGTACTTAAGGTAAGGATAGATGTTTAAGCTAAAGTGAAGAGTAGCAGATGCCATATAACTCTCTAGGTTAGAACCAAAAGTATATTTGGATAGAGAAAAAAAAATTTTTTTAGATTGGAGTAGTCTTGAGGCTTTTTTCAGTATTTGTTTAAGAATGAGTACACCTATGTTGCACTTCAATACTTTCTAGTACTTGCTTCTGAGAACACTGTCAGAGGCAAAAATGGAAGCCAAAGAATTTGGATTTGAAGGAAAAAACAACTACCAGTATAGCCGTCAGACCAAAACAGAAGAATTTTCAGTTGCCTTGATGCCTGGTCAGTGTGTTTTATGCGGAGTTTTGATAGTGAGAGAGGTTCTTTAACAAACAGCTGCAGTGCGTAGGCACAAATGCCAAAGGTCTGGGAGCCTAGCACTTCGTGACACCTTCAGAGGCCCAAAGCACTTAACTGCAAAATAATGTCAAATTTCTAGGTTAGGCAAAAGGCTGCAAAGGTGGCTGTCTCTTGGCATTGTCATAGAAATACCTATTCTGTGGATTGTTTGGGTTTTTGAGGTGGGTTTGGTTTTGGTTGTTGTTTTTTTTTTTTGAGTCATACAACTAAACATTGCACAACTGTTAACACATGAATCTCAGGAAGTGAGGGGGGTGTTAAAGCACGTGATTGGTGATGTTACTTTAAAGTCAACTTTAAATGTCTTTTTGTCTTTCTTTTCTTTCTCTAGAGCCCAGTGAAGATAAATCAGATCAGCCTGGATGAAAGTGGCGAGCACATGGGTGTTTGCTCAGAAGATGGCAAGGTACAACAAACCCATTTGTATATTTAATGAGGTGGCAGGTAGTCCTCAGTATTATGCTTGAGATAATTGTGATACCTGTGGAGGTAATTCCTGCATTTAGCACCACCACTTTGACCATTCATGTTGAGAACTGAGCTCACCTTTGAATACTCAAAATTAAAGTCAAATATTTTATTTTGCACAAATGTGCTGTAGGAAAAGTAATTACAAGAACGTCAATAATGTAACTGGTATTAAGCTGATTAACAGCTGTGGCAGGAGGACATGTCACCTTAATCATTACTGCTGTGCCAGTTATACTTCAGTGACTACTCTGCTGTTCCTGCAAGACAGTAGTTTAATGCCTTTCTGCTATAAATCCACAAAATTGGATTTTGTGGGCATGATTTCTGTGGGCTGGTGGTTTTCATTTTCACACATGTTATGAATGTTTCTCTTGAATTATAGAATCTTTTGATAAGCAATCATAGTTTATCAGAAGAATAAAGTGTCTTACAACAGCCACATTAAATAAATGTAAAATCAATATATGTACAGTTTCCTAAAAAACTGGCACCTACTTCCTTGACTGAGGACATATATCATTTGTGCAGTGTATAACTAACAATTATCAGTGCTTCTCTGGAATGTTGAGCTGTGACATTTAGTGGTTTTGGTGATTGATTTTCCACTTATAAGAATGTCTTTTTTGTTTTTAAGTCAATGGCAGTCTTTTCTAATGTTGGTTTGCAATGATAAAATTCTAATGCACAGGATGTATTTAAGCTTCTTTTTTAATATAATGCTCATACACAAATGCAGTGCATTAAAAAATCATTTAAGTAATTTCTCAATATCCATCTGACTTACGGAGGAGAGCATTTCTCACAGAGTAGACTTGGGGGGAGGAGGAATGTCGGTGATTCAGATGGGTGCATCTCATTCAGTAGAAGTTCTTTACATTAAAAATAGGATTGGATTTTGCAGTAGGCAAAATGGGGTAACAACCCTTTTAGACTGTATGCGCTTGGGTTTTTTTCATTCCAAATAGGTGGGGTTTTTTTCCCCTCAACAGGCAGGCAGCCAGTTTATGTATCCAAGCCTTTTGTTTCTCAGAGATATCTTGATGTCAGTATCTTGACACAGTAATTGGGATACTAGTGCCTATCAAAGTGGGTTGTAGAATTTTACAGCCTGTGAGAAACACAGCAAGAGTGCCCTAATTGTCTAAGCAAGATAAGGGAAGGGTCAGTAATTGTGCAAGGTAATAAAAATGTTGAGCCTAGCGTTGTTGGCTTGGGTGGTTTGAATGGGGGGGGGGGAAGCAAGCATTTGCTGTAAGAGGTCCTCAGATGTGACTGTGGATTACTGACTTGAAATATGTATGTTGCAGTGAGACTACAAGCCACTCACATTTTTCATATATTAAATTAGTATTAAAAATACATATTTGATTTCAGAAACATTCAAAAATCCGTAATCCCTACTTGGTGTGGCTGTATTTGAAAACTCCAATACTTCAAACAGGGAATCTGTCTTCATTTTGTGAAACAACTATTGTGGATCCAGCAGGTGACATTTCACACTATACAAAGCAGCCTAAACTATGGTCCCCAAGCCAGGACTAATTCTGGTAATGTTTTTGGCACAGGGCTGGAGTATGAGTACAATACTCATCATATTTGCGTTCATAGAGTCCAGGGACATTGATGCTTCACCATACTCTATGCCATAAAACTGGTCTGGAAATTTGGAAGATCTGGTTGTTTTAGAAATTAGGCTTTCCACTTGATGCAGAAAGGTGTATATCTATGAATGGATATTAGGAATATTAGGAAAATATATAATTCATATTCATATATCTATAAATGGATATTAGGATATTAGGAAAAACTTCGTCACAGAAAGAGTAGTGAGGTATTGGAACAGGCTGCCCAGAGAGGTGCTTGAATCGCCGTCCCTGGAGACATTCAAAAAATGTGTAGACGTGGCACTTAAGAACGTGATCTAGGTGGTGTTAGGTTGATGGTTGGACTTGATGATCTCAGAGGTCCTTTCCAGCCTTAGTGATTCTATGATTCTGCGAGGAATCCACCCCTAAAACAGGTGAAAACATGTACTTGTATGTTATGCTACTGTATAAGAAAATGACAGAAATTTCTAGTTAGATAATGTAGCCCTTCTAGGTTCTGGGTCATAATAAAAGTGTAACTTTACACTCCTCATAGCTCTTTCCTTACTACATTGGGTGTGTTCATATTGTAAGCAGTTAAACACTTGTACAAGTGGTTGCAAAGTCATAGTTAACTCAGATAAATAAGTAAAAATAATGAAATCTTTTTTAAAAAAAAAGTGAAACAGCTTAGTTTTCTAAAATCAGTTTTAAACAAAAAAGGGGTATAATAAAAGACCTGTGAATATTGTGCCAGCTGGGTTGATGCAAGTATTTTCTACCTGTCCTCTAGACCATTGCAAAAGATTTTTGCGATAGGCAGGTAGTGCATTTTCCCATATCAAAGTGGGAAGGGAGATGGAAACCATTTGTCTTCTTGAAGGAGGCCCTTATGATGAGAACCCCCTCCTCGTATCTGTTCTGCTGTCTGATGTGTTTTATTTTCCTACTATTTTCTTTCTTTTCCCACACTCAAACTAAATTTGGTCTAGTTGACAGGGAGAAGGGGGGGCTTGGCAGCACAGTTCAATTCTTTGTCCCACTTCTTGTCAGGCGGCATCTAGACCTAATGTCAAAACCTGGCACTGCATGTCATACATGGCCAACAAGTGCAAGCCACTTGCGGTTTTTCTGTACTTACTGCATGTTTGGTTCTTTGAAAATCTTCCTTGCCAATGGACTCAAATGTAGCTGCTCACCACTGGCATGGAAAGGAGCAGAAATCAAACCCATCACCACCACTCGAGCCTGGTCACTGACTGGGGAAAATGGCTGAGTGTTGAAATATTAGGGTATAAGAGGAGGAGTTTGGTGCTGGAATAAATAGAAGGGGAAGCAGGCTTGCAGCTTCAGAATTGTGGAGTTTTTTTAGGTTAGGTTTTTTTCTACTTGTATACTGTCTTGAAAAACTTGACTCCAATTTTGCTAAAGCTCTCATGTCAGTACATCCAGCTGTATAATTGGCACCCTTATTGGCTTAGGACTTTTTTTATACAAAGAAATATAAATTATATTGAAAACCCATGTGCTTACATGCTTAATGTGTTTAATGCCTATAACAACATTTATGTTAAGAATATCCATGAAGTATTACATTGATCACTTTTCAAGAAGTGTGGCTTTATAGATAAATTGTGTGTGTTTTCCTGCCTTTTGATCAATGAAGGTTGACTGCTGCTTCTGCATGTGGAAGCAAAGAATCAGCTAAGTCTGGAATGAACTGGAATGGTGGGTTCTGGATAGTTAGTCAGACAGGACTGGCAAAATGTAGCAGACTCTCAGAATGAAATTCTTTTTCCAGCTACCCAAAAACATCATGAGCTTAGTGAGGATAGAAAGTAGAAATAGATAAATCCAATATAGGTTTGTAATATCAAAAGAATCACTTTCTCTCTGAAGAATAAAAGACACTAAGAAGTAATAAACTGTTATACAGTGTCCCTAGAGTACACATGATAACATGTATTTTATGCTGAGTTGTTTTTTCCTCTTTAGTTAACTGGCTCCATTTTGTTTTCATACCCTTAAAGGAATATCATATTGCCATGTTCAATGCAGTATTATGAAAATGTTGAAGGCACTGCTGCTAATGTTAATTTTGATTAATGAGTTTTAATTTGAGAGGGGTGTTTTGTTGTTTTTAAGGATTTTGCTTCCATTGTATTTGTAGTTTTGTGCTTTAACCAAATCGTTTTTTTTTTTACTTCCTCATTTCTTCCCTCTGTCTTATTTTCTCTTTCCTCTGTTTCTTATTGTGCCAGCTGATGAAAAGAAAAACCCAGAAAACAAAATCCTCTAGACATCAGCCCGAAGGTTTTCTAGGCTTACAGCCAGGCCCAACTCAAATACAAGCCTTTGGTTGGCTTACATAATCACAGTTTGCGATACATCTCACTGTCTCCAAATATTGATTTTCCAATCCTTTGGAGCAGTAGCTCAGCCCTGCGTAGCGCATGCAGCAGTATTTTTAAAGCATGCTGTTAGAGGTAGTATATTCGCTAATGAGTAATGGACAGAGCTGATAATGCTGCTTAGGAGATGTATCCAGGAGACAAGCTTGAAAGGGAGATGAGGTGGTTTGAGGTGTTTTTAACTTCACTGAGGCTGCTGAACTTTGAGCCATTCTGAGGATGGCTTAGTTCCTCTTGTAGTTTACCTGAAGTCTAATTAATTTATTTTTTTTTTATTTTTTTTTACTCTGTCTTCTTGACTGCAGGAATTCTGGGAGTTCTTGCCCTCTAAACTGATCTTTTTAGAGCCATCAAGCCTCACACTGGTATTTACTGGCTTTGATTTGCAGATCTTTGTCTCGTGGTTTTTTATTACTATTTTTCATTACTATTAATTTTTTTTATTTTCCCCTGAAAGAGTGAGGATGGAGAAGATCTAAGAGATCTTTGAATCCAACTTGTTGAACATGCAGAGCAGAGTTCCTGAAGAGATTACCTCTTCCAGAATATAGGGATGAATGTCTAAACCCATCTGAGAACCCTCTAAAGTAGATTTGCTGTCACATACGGTTTTCCACTGATCACTCCATGGGATGCTCTTTTTTTCTCCTTTCTCCCACCAGCAGTGTCCATTCCTGCTGGGGTGATTTTGTTCCAAAAGCTTATGGCAGTGGGTGGAAACCCCTTAACTGATTTCCTTTTTCATTATGATTTTATTATTCTTTGTAGAAATCATATAAGTAAATCAATTACTAATTCCTGGCCATAAGTCTTCGGCCCTATTTTCCTCCTGAGTTCTGCAGGAACTGAGTTGTCAACTGTCTCATCTGAGAATTGGGGGGGGTGGGAGGCGGTGGGGGGTGGAGTGTTGCATGTTGGATGAAGAGACGTGAGCCTGAAAAAGGGTTGTACTGATAAAAAAAACTTGAGAAACCCTATTCCATAGTCATGGCATTTAAGTCTTAATAGTGTTTCTTAACATTTGATACCTCTGTACCTGTTCTGTAAAAATCTGTTAATTCTCTGGACAGTAGAAACATACTCTTTGGTTTTGTTTTTTTAATGTTGAGCCTTTTTCAGATGGGTTAATTCTGATAGATATTCTGATGGCTTACGGTTACAACTTCAGTGCTGACTATTAAATGTACTGAGATATCAGCATAGATGAGAAGGGAGGAATCTTCAGAGAAAGACCTTTCCAGTGGTCATGGAATAAACTAAAATAGCACTGAATGCACTTGGGAGGAGGAGAGTATGCCAAGAAACACATGGGACTTGGTTTTCAAGCTGGTTTTGCTTTATTGTCACAAATTTCTTTTTTCTTATGTAAACCCTGTATTGCTTGGAGGGGAAAAAAATCCTACAGTTCTTTCCCAGAAAGGAAGAGTTTTTAATTTATCTTCCCCTGAATGTTATTATGTTGCTCTTACCTTACTTAGATCAGTATCTATTAAACAGATTTGATCAGCCTAAAGCAAAAGGAACTTGTAGTTTTTTGCTGTGTTTGTAACAAAAAAAGAAAAGAGTCAAATAAGTACTTTTGCACTGCTGCAAATATGTAGAGATATGCCATAATAGAAGCCCAGGATGTCTCAATTAACTCTGAATTATTAAATACTACTTTTTTTTACTTGAGGAAAAAAGATGTAACTGTTAGCATTCAAATTAATCTTCTAGTTGTTAGAGATTTACATTCACCTTTAATTGTCAAGTGGTTATTAGGTAAATATTTTTGGGGTTTTTTATATTCTTCTTTAGGTGCAAGTGTTTGGATTGTATTCAGCAGAAGAGTTTCATGAAACATTTGACTGTCCTATTAAAGTAAGTGCTTGTTTTAATCTTTAGTAATTGTGTTGTTGTTGTCTTTAATAACAGAAAGGTCACATTGAATTTAAATGAGAGAGAGGAACACTGCTTCCTTGTAACGTTATTCAAGTCACTAGAAAATAGTTATCTATCTCAATATAAAGGCTTTTGATCTGGTTAGGCAGGAAGAAAGCCGATCTTGGTTTTGTAAGAAGTATTATTGAGTTTTTCAAATACAAAAGGCAAAGTGAAAGAGAAATTGTCCTGTTTCAGCTGTTAACCTGTCTCAACATATTTCTTTCTCTGTGGATTTGTGATACAAATTCTGAGGGTTTTGCTAACTCTGAGGTCAATATTTTGCAACCCAATTCATATCTATTAAACCTACCTCGGGATAAGGCAGTGGGTGACGGTGCTGATGTACCCTGTCTGAAGGGAAAAACTTCTGTTAGACTCTGCTTGAGAGATGTGTGGCTGCCTGACTGTTGGAAAAGCACCTCCAGTAGGCATATGGGGAGACCTAGCTCTTTTTAACAAGAAGCCTTTCTTGCGGGGAGGAAAGGTGGTGTGGGCAAATGGTTGCATTTTGCTGCTTGGGGTCTTCCATGTTGCAGCTGCTCTTGTGGGGGGAGAAGGAATGAGATCATCAAATGTTCACACACATCAGACACAACTCACTTGCCTTCTAGAGCCTTACCGCTCTTAGAGCTGGATCTCCCACACTTGACGTGTAACACATAAGGCAAAGAGGCTGTTGAAGGTGCGTTGATACTACAGGAGGTTGTCCTGCAACTGGGCTGAGGTGTGTGTGCCCTCTAGGCAGGCCCCAAACAAGGCCCCAGAAGGCCAGCGGCATCCTGGCTTATATCAGGAACAGTGTAGCCAGCAGGAGCAGAGAGGGGATCGTCCCCCTGTACTCAGTCCTGGTGAGGCAACACCTCGAGTACTGTGTCCAGTTTTGGGCCCCTCACCACAAGAAAGACATCGAAGCCCTGGAGCGTGTCCAGAGAAGGGCAACGAAACTGGTGAAGGGGCTGGAGCACAGGTCTTATGAGGAGCAGCTGAGGGAACTGGGGTGGTTTAGTCTGGAGGAGAGGAGGCTCAGGGGAGACCTTATTGCCCTCTACAACTACCTGAAAGGAAGTTGTGGCGAGCTGGCGGTCAGCCTCTTCTCACAGATAACTAGCGATACGACAAGAGGGAATGGCCACAATTTGCATCAGCAGAGGTTCAGGCTGGAGATTAGGAGAAACTTCTTCTCGGAAAAGGTGATCAGGCATTGGAACGGGTTGCCCAGGGAGGTGGTGGAGTCACTGTCCCTGGGTGTGTTTAAAGAAAGGTTAGATGTGGTACTTAGGGACATGGTTTAGTGGGTAATAGGTGTTGGGGGGACGGTTGGACTAGATGATCCTTGGGGTCTCTTCCAACCTTAATGATTCCACTATTCTAAGACTTAATTGGGATAACCCTGGCTCACAGCAGTCTTGTGCTGCGTGGTCCTAATTCTGCTGCCTGCTGTGCAAAAAAAGTAGCTGTTCAGTGTAACATAGCCTTCAACATCAGGCATGTGACTTGTCACATGGCATATAATATGGAGAATTTTCTTCTTTTCTAGGATAAACAAAGAATATGTCTGAAACAATAGTCTCTGTTTCAAAGAATTCAGCTGTAATACTTGATACTTGGCAAAGGGTTATCTAGTTTAAAAAGTGATGCAGTGCTCCCTGTAAACTCTTATTTAAGACACAATCCTGTCTTTCTTTTTTTTTCTCCTCCTTCTCCTCCTCAGATTGTTGCTGTTCATCCTCATTTTGTAAGATCCCACTTCAAGCAATTTGTAACAGGAGGGAAAAAGGTAAGCAGTCATAGTGTAATGAACCTAGGCTATCTTTAAACAGCTTTTAAAAACAGCTCAGAAGGCGGTGTATGTGATTTTTAACACCTATAACAGAGTTCTGCTTTTTTCTTCTCTTTATGCATTGTATTCCAAAACATTCTTGCTTAAGAGTAATTCCAGGGGAGGGAGTGTACTTTTTATGTTAAACATGTTGCAACAAGTTGAACTTCAGAGTAGGAATACTTCTGTGTACATAGTCTGAAAAAAATATACAAAAAGTTTGATTTGAAACAGTTGCTTCAATTCATGGATTTTCCTGTTGCCCTCTCTTATGAATTAAGGATGAACAATCCTCACTTATAGATGCATCAAACCGAATGCCATGGCTCTACCTTACCAGCATGCAAGAAATACAGACTTCTAGTGCTGAATACAACTTAATTTTCATTAGCAGTTCAGTATGTTTCAAAGCATGGCAGTGTTTTATTTTGCTTTTTAAGTGGCATGTGTGCTTGACAGCTTTTGCTGGCTGGTCGGAGTTGGTGTTGTCCTTAAAATAATGCACAGTCAGTATATGTCTTTGTCAGCCACCAGTTTGTGAAGCTTTTTAGTGCTGATAAAAGGAGTATGGAAAGAGAGAAGCAGGGAATTAATAGAACAGGACTCCGTCAGGTGGTAAAAGAGCTTGCATTCACCTGATGCCGAACAGAAAAAAACATCAGGGAGTTAACACATTCTCTTTGGTTATCTTTGATTACTTGACAGGTTGTTTTATATTCTGTCCTCTGGGGAATGGTATACTCATTCTTAATGCATTCATTTTTTGCTGAGGAACTTTTCTCTTCAGGAAAACTTTAATTGACGTCTTAACATAAGGTATTTAGCATTGAAATAAATGTCCCTCGATACCTGTAATTTGATTTTATTGATACATTAAACCAACAAATAAAACCTCTTAGCCTTGTGGTAGAAACCCTTTCCCTTTTCTCCTTTCCTCCAAAAGGAACATATGTGCTTGTATAAAGGCAACAACAAAATGTTCACTGAAAATTCAGAAAGTTAAATTCCACTTATTTCTTTAAGTTGTTTTTTTTTCCTTTTTCTGAAAAGAAAAAGGCCTTGAAAAACATTTTATTTACACCTCTCCTTAAGTGTAAAGCCAAAGATCTATATGAGGGCAGCAGGCAACAGGGAGTTGGTCCACAGAAGTGAGAAGCAGTCTGAAGCATACCACGTCAGGCTGCAGACCTCTCCCTGTCTGGAGGTTGTGTAATTGGGTACGCTCCTTCGGACAGCAAGGCAGGGGTAGCAGTAAGGTTGAAGGTAAGGCTATCCTCATTTTCGATCAAGCTTTAAGAGAAAAGCTTTGCTGAAAGACCTCATGCTATGTTCCTTGCCTGAGCTGCATTCAAAATCATAGTGTGAAGTGTGTGAACCTTTCACCCAAAGGGTTTTGTCTCGTTTTTTTGTTGTTCTGAGATATCGTAACATAATGTGTACTAACATTTTAAGTGTTGGAGGTTTTTAAAATTGTTTTAAAATGTTTGCTAAGATAATTTGAGCAAATAAAAGTACCCAGAAAGAAATTCGGTGACTTCCTCAGATCCCTCATTGTTGTCTCAGGATATGAGAAGAATGTTCCTGATTTTCTACTTGAATTTTATGCTGATTTTGGTTTACAATGAAACAAATAAGCCAAACTGCACATGCACACAGAAAGCAAGAACTTGCCCCTCTGACCTTAACACTCTGTTTTCTCAACTCAAAAAAGCACTTTAAGATTTACTTAAATGTATTAATTTTATAGCCAAGCATCTGCCTCAGTAGAATCCTTAATAAATGGGATGGGGAGGCTATAGCTGTAAATTACCACCTCCTTAATTTTTTGAGAAATAAACAATCCTTCACAACAATATAAAATATATTAAAAAAATACACTTTTCAGTTCAAAGACCCACTGCAGAACACTCTGCAAGTGTTCAAGGTGAGCAACAATCTCTCTCTCAAAAGAAAAAAATGTAGACAGGAAAGGAAAAAAGCTAAGTGATGTGCTTCAGGAATGCGCTGTGCCAGGTCCTCGGTTCCCAGCACAGGTGGATGTTTGGAACTTGAATGAATTTTAGTGTGATGCTGAGATTTGCCACATCTTAGAAGCTCAGCCTGACCTAAAGTTGACTTGAGAGCAGTGGTCCCTGGGGTAACTGTTTAAATCATTGCAGATTGTTGGAAGCTTAACTCTGCCATGCATATGTTTATACAGTTCCTTAACTAGACGTGTACTAGAGCCTTTTAAGAGCAGTTTTTCTCTAAGTTGTTTTATGAACTAATTAACCAATTTAAATTGTTTGCTTACTAAGGCAGTAGTTTTTAAAAGTAAAGAACTTTCCTTAAGCTTGGGATAATATCATTGCCTTCTATTTGGGGCAGGAAAAACCTTTTCACCTCCTTTTTTTCCAGGAATGTGTTACCTGTGCCTAGAGATGAGGCAGATAGTGTGGAGACATTGACACGATTGCAGTGAGAAGCAATAGGTACCATACTAAACAGAGGCACTTCCCTGCTCCCCTCTCCCTTATCTGTGCAATTAACTGCGGCACTATTGTGATGACTTGGCAGATGATGGTAACCCTGAAATAATAATACCGTATATTCTAAATAACAGGGCATTCCGATCCAGAGCAGACGGTAGAGCTTCAAAGCAAGGGAAAAGACAAATACTGTGCTATTGAAGGCCATAACCTTCTACCTTTTAAAAAGGGGTCTAATCTTAAAAAATAACAGGGTAAAAGCCAACTAAATGAGGGTGGTAAAGCTGAAAACAAGGTGTTCTTTATTTAACTGTTAGAGTGCTGGTCTTTTCCAACACATCAGCTAAATGAATGTTATTGCAAAGTGCATGTATCCGTTATATCCAGAGAGTTACAGAGGCAGAACTAACAGAGAGAGAAGATTGAAGGTATTTCAGTTCCAAAGTCAAGTATCAGCTACTGCGTGTCTTATGTAAATCTTAGGAGAGCAGGACAACTTGAAGTTTCTTACTTGGCAGAGGCATTGATGAGACTCCCTATTTCGTGTTTTGATTAACATCAATAACCAGACACAGGCTTTTGTAGTAAAACTCCTAGGAGAGTGAATCCTCTGGAGTGATCGAGTCACTCTGCTGTATGTGTAGTAATTAAGTTGAGGGGGGGGTGTCTCTACCCAGTGTGGTAGTGGGGACCCAGCACAATTAAGCAAACTAATTCTGAAATCAGTATGGAGTAGGATATTCAGTATCTTAAAAGGTCTGGCTCCTCATTTGCCTAGGACATGCATTTTATATAATAAGTGTTGATCTGAGTATCCAGTCTGAAACATTTTAAGGACTAGGGAACCAAGATAAAACTGAAAATTTACCCTGTGACTGTCAACAGTCACGTCTTTATATCTCTCTGTGTCTGTATCTATGTAATGTATTTTTATGTTCTTTGTATACATAGTGGAAATAGATACAAAATTATACATTTTTAATGGGGTCTGTATTTATTTTACTGGAGAAGATACACTATAAAAACTGATTTTCAAATGCAGATGTGTCTGAACATGTTTTTATCCCATTTACCCTCCCAGACTTAGCATCTGAGCATATTGACGCCCATGCTTAAATGTTAGGCAGTCTCTTCTTTGTCTGTTATAAAAGCAGAGAAAACTTTAGGTAACTTAGTGTTACCTGGAGCAAACTCCTCATTATTTTAAAAAAAAAAAAAAAATCTAAAATATTATTTTGGTGTTAGAATCCTGGACTTGACCCGTGGTATCTTCTGCCCGAGATTTGAAACAAGGCAATCTAAATACGTTTCCACTCCAGGTGGAGCAACATCATATACAGAGAAAGGATAATGATTGTGAACAATGCACAAGTGGGAAGAGAAATAGCATTCTTGGGCATCTGCAACGGCTGTTACAGGTCGTGGAATTTGGATGTTAAAGTCAAGTCTGTCAGGGAATGTCTCAGATACTTTTTTTTTTTTTTTAATTGTCTGCTTTTTAGTGTCAGCAGATGCACTTTGCTTTGTGAGTAAGTAGATGACCTTTACCTCTGAACCCTATGATATGTACTTCATAATAACTGGTTGGACTACTTTGACAAATTATTAAATTGTCAGGATGCTGTTTGCAGCACAGTCCATTTTTAGAAAGCAGATAGTCAGCTGTTTGGCATTATGTTGGGTAGAAGAGAACCAGACAAGAAAGGCAGATTGCTTTGTAAGCTATAAAATGTCAGTCAGTAAATACTCAAAGGTCTGGTTTAAGTGAAGAAAGAGTAAATACTATGGCAATTTCTGTCCATGCGTTGGATAATTTACCATAAGCAGGAAGCAAACTGTAGCAGGAAGCAAGCCACAATAATGCAGGTCTGCGATTTGCTTGCTGTGATATATAATGCCTGAATGTGTATCATATTACCCAGCAGATGAGACTTTGATACGTAGTGATGTGCCGTTTGCTTAATAAGCAGATTCTTCTACATTTTTTCTTTATTATTATTTGGATGTGCATTTCTTCATCATGAGAAACAGGACATTCTCCTTGTGCTGTAACAAACAAATTTGGTTTGTGTAAAGAGAGAATGGATCTTAGTCTTATGTGTAGTGTAATCTAAAGTTTTCTACAGAGACATTTACAAAGCGCACAACTATTTTTCATTGCCTGAGGTGGCAAGCAAAGAGGATCTAAGTATATGAAATGTGTGAGAGCTTGTGTCTCTGTCTGCAAAGCTGCAGGACTTTCCCAGGTGTTAATTCTGTAGCTCTTTGTGAATAGGTGGCAGCTGGAATCCAGCAGTTGAGTTATTAAAAGTACAGCCTAATAAAAGTCCTGTGGCATTTGTTTGTATTAAGCATCTCAAAATTCCTAGTTTCTCTGTCCATGAACTACAGCAGCAGCTCGTGTTTCATCTCGCACCATTGCTATCACTTACATCCTAATGCTGCTGTTGTCTGCCCCTGCCTCCTTGCTGGATTTCCCTTGTCTGCACCTCCTGCCCTCCCCTCCATCCACAGCGCAGCTTCTTAGACAAGACCATTTTGTGACGATGTTTTGAAAACTCATCTTCAGTTGAAAACTTGAGGCTTACGTTATTCTCTGCCTTGTTTGAGCTCATCCAGTCCATTGCTATTCCAAACAGAAGTGGTAATTTTTTATTGTTGCTATATATTTTCTTAGAGATGCACGATTGAACAGTAAGTCTTCATGTGGCATGCTGTTCTGTGTTACTCTCAGATACCTGTTAATCTTGACTGTGCCTGTAAATGTTGGTTTTATGCTGAAAACAATAAATATCTATAGTGATCACTTGTAACCATGGCAGTATTGTTTTAGGGGTGTTTGATCTTTCCTGGCTGAAGGGAAAGTTGGTGACACAGGTGCGAAAAACCAGAACAAATGCAGCAGGTAGGCACATCTTCACACTCAGGCAAACAAAGAACAGGACGAGGAAAATACAGGGAGTTTTTTTCCTAATTTTTACTTTGTGAAATAAAACCTAATCCAACAGTGCTGCAATAGGGAAGGATGGCTCTTCAGTTACACATCCAATTCTCAGCCTTTTTCCTTCTGTAAAACTCTTCCACGTCTTTACAGAGAAGGCACTATGTTGAAACAAAGCAATGACACTGTGCATCGTGCATCAGTAAAAGCGTGTTTCCTCTGAAACCTTTCACTGTGTGAGAACAGACACCTTTTATTTCAGTGTTTTGAAGGTGATATTTGGTAGTGGGATGAAATCGAATTGAATTACTTCACCGTGTTGATACTACCAAAGCTGCAATCAGTAGCCTCTTTGTTCAGAGGATTGAGAATTTTAAAGACTGGGATTACATGTAATTAGTGTTAATGCTAATTGCATGATAGGCTCCATTAAATCCAAACACGAGTCTATTCTCTTTAGTGGATGCACTCTAAAATAGAGTTTTGAGCTCTTTTTGGAGGAGGTTCGTCTCCTGGTAGTGAAAGATAGAGAGAGATGTATTCGCTAATCCAGGAGAATTATATCAACTTGTTTTTAAAACCAAGAAATGTCCTGCACCATCCTCTCATCCCATGCATTTCAGTGTGTCTCTTAATGATCCAGTGAACAAGCATCAGCAGTTAAGAAGACTCGCAAAATAATAAGTAGTAAAATACCAGAAGATTGCAGTGTTCTATGCAGGAGTGTGGGTGAGGACCCTTGAAGTCAAGATTTATTTTGTTTGATTTTAGCTATATTATCGTGTCACAGTACATGCAAGAGATGCTAGTAGTGCGTTCTAAGTACTACGATATTGTCACAAAGGACTAGAAAGATTTACCAGAGCAAAATCAAAAAGAGGAAAATATAAACTGTATTGCGGAGAATGCAAGAAAATTATTTTTGTAGCTGCTGTTGAAATATAAGTACTGTGAATGCTGACTGCCAAAATATGGGATTTATGGGAAATAAAGCCCTAAAATATCTTTCCCCTACCAAAAACAGAGGGAGGTGGTAGGAGGAACCTCTCCAGAAATGGTGGATTTTTCTTATGTGTCTAGTTTATCTTGAAGTTTTAAATGGCTTTCCGGTGTGATAAACTTTTCAATATGAAGACAGAAAGGAAGACTAAGAAATAAATTAGGCTGCTTATTTTGAGAGCGACGCATTTAGTGAAGAGCAGTTCCAAAACACATAGCAAAGTTCTGGGTTCAGTATCTTGGTTTCCAAGTGTCACTGCTGTAAGAAATCATAAATAAATCACGTCATGTATCAATAAAATGCAGATAAACCTGTTGCAGATAAATTAGTAAAGCATGTTTTGAGCTGAAAAAAAATTTTTTTTTTGAAGCCACAATGTTGTGTGTCCTTTGGCTTCAGTCTTGGACCTATTGCACTTGCTGATATGAAACAGGGAATTCTGGGTGCTGCAGTGATTCGGATTCTTTTCGCATCTTTATTACAAACAATATCAGACTGTTGTCTTCTACTGCCTTGGTCGGAGAATTTAATTAAACACGTGCTTAGAGTTGAGCATAGACCGAAGCAGAATTTTTTATCTTTATTTTTTCTTTTCTCCTCACCAGTTCTTTCTCAGGTCATTTATTTTCTTTGCAGCTTCTTACTCAGGTAGAGTCATGAAAAAGCATGGTGTTCATGAACCATGAACAGTAATAAAATAGCTGCAAAGTGTCACTCCAAGCTCATTCTTGATCTTCTGTGTAGTAAACTAACTTGAACCATCATTCAGTCACAAGCAGAAAAAATTTAAAGTTCAGTTAATGTGATTGACATCAGCAAGTTTTAACCTTTCACATAATCCACATCAGTTTTCACAACCTTGTCCAGTAAGTTCAGATGAAAATACTGTGGTTTTGCTGCTGTCTTTATTGGACTGTATCGAAAGGAGCATCTGAGTGATTGTTCTTTTTCCATGAAGCCTCTCAGGAGTTCGTGAACTAGGAAAAAAGTAATTTTCAAGTCTGGATCAGCACAGCGCTTAGTTTTTAATGATACCCCTATCTTAGTGGAGCTAATGAGTTTGGGCGGGGGCTGTTCCTGTGTTTCACACCCACCTACCAGCCTGCTAAGGTACATTCCTCTGCATGGCACTGCCCTATGAGCCTGCATGTGCCATGACATGAACCCTGCTTTCTGTCATGCCTTGGATGCTGTAAAATAACATGTTCTCTTAAGGGTTTTATTAAGTAGCCTTTTTGTAGGTGGGAAAAAACCCCAACCCCTAGACTGTCTAAAAGGTGGGCCTTCATGTGAGCTGTGTCAAGGACACGGAGTCATTTTTGGGTGCGGTTAAAGTGACAAGGTGCGCTAGGGCGAGAAGCTTGTCTGCAGCGTGTTTCATGCAAAAGTTTCTGATGGACTATCCTAGGTAGTGACTGCTTTAAACTTCTGGAGAAAATACTTGTCTTTTGGTGCCATCTTGTGGCTCTAGGATAGAGAGGCAGCCTGTGTGATTGTTAAAAACCCATTATTTTCTTAAAAGATGTTATTTTAAACAAGTAGTGGTTATCATTTGGCATATTTATGCAAATAGGGGCAGGGAAACCATGTACACAAAAGTGTTTACATTTGGGTCTTAGGAAAAACTAGCAACATAGGTACTCGATCTAGGCTTTAGCATGGTAAAAGTCCTTACACGTAGCAATTTTACATCTCTTAATGGTCATTGTGCACTCATGTGAGCGTGAGCTCAGGTTGTACCTGTGTCTGTACGTGGGTGTACTCGTGCAAAAGTTGGCAGGACTGGTACCTTAGAGTATGATCTTTTTAGGTGCTTCAGCTTCTTACTTACATATCCCTCACTGCATCACTCAAAGTGATTCTATGTTTTAATCCTATTAAATAACTTCCTAAAACTACAGGAACCAGTAAAAGAGCTGGACCGTCATACAGACTGTCTGCATGTAGCTGGGTTTTACTTTGCTGCTGGAAAGCATTTTGTAATGTCTCCTATGAATTTAGCTATTCTAAAACTCCTTCCCTATTTGCAGAACCTGGGATTCCTCATCACACAAGGTTTTCAGTCAGCAGCACTTGTGGTACTGTGCAGTTTGCACTTGGGGGTCTAACACACAGTGTCTCTGGAGCCATATGGAGGGTGACGTGGTTCTACCTGGGGCCATGCAGAAGGCCAAAGTCTTGGGGGTCTTTAATTTTCTTTGCCTACACTAGGCATATGAAGTGCTTTTTCCTATCTCCAATTTTTCTGAGGGGAAAAAGGAGCCCATCACCAGATCAGTGCGTAGGTGTGAGGTGGCCTGTTTTCTTTACCAGCTTTCTGAAGTGTTGTCACTAGTGTTGTAGGCTTACGTTCTCAAATGCCTTAATTTCTTTATTCTTAAAATGGAAATAATTATGCTTTCCAGTCTATGGACAAACTTGATGGAAGACCTGCTTATTAATATTATTACTGAAGTAATTTGAATTCTGTAGTGTAAAATATTATCAATGTATATGTAGCATATGAAAATGTTTAATTGTATTTGCTTGTATTTTTTGATAGGTGTGTATTTTTCATGACCCTTGATAATGAAGCAAAAAGTAACTCCCATGTTTACATCCAGCACTGCACCACAGAAATATTTCTTGTTGCACTTTTATAGTTGCTGTTATATGAGAGAGGTTGGATGAATAGATGGAAGCCTTCAGTTTTACATGAAGGGGAAGGAAACATAAGAAATGTAAAATGGAGAGGACACTTAATTGCTTGGGCAAATAATATGGTAAGTATGTCACCTCTGTGAAATGAACAAAAACACTGCTGTGTTACACTATTTGCAATGTTTCAGTGTCGATGGCCAAAATATTCCACTGAACAATGGTACGTTTGAAGAATCAAGTATAAAGGGCACCGAAGGATGGTATTTTAGATCCCATATTTTTGTAGACATTTCTTCTGGCATTTCCTGCTGGCTCGTCAGTGTTCTCCATATGATTGCCACTTCTGAAGAAATTAAGAGGTGTCACTCTGTGTAGCACTGGTGGGGTCCTACTGTACACTATTGTCTAGCAGGGTTTTCACTAGGGGAATATATTGAAGCAGACTGAGGAAGGAATATCAATGTAACTCTTCTTTATAAAAAAATTAAAAAAAAAAAATCACCACCCTCACCATCTCCCCCCAAAAATCCCAAATCTGTTTGGATTTTGTAACTTGTACTGAAGCAACATTATCATATGTGTTTCTAAGCTGCAGATTATAAAAAAAGATAGTTACAATTTCTTATTTTGGTAGGCCACTAGAAAAAGCTAGACTTCAGAGAAAATAGGCCCTTTTTCCTCTAAGTGTAATTCATATTTTAAAGGGAACCATTGCTTTCATGCTGAGTGTTGCATTTCACCTATCACTGTATATCTAATTGATGGGTCAAGGTCTGTGTTTTAAAGCTCAGCAGTGAGGGATATTTTTTAAGTGTGTATCGTGTCTAAATTCCAAAGTCTTATTTTCAAATGTGGGGAAAGTACTTCTGAAACACTAGCTTTTTTCCTTTTGTTGTTTTTCCCTCCTGAAAGGAAGCGTTTATTAAAATATTTTAAAGCCATTGTTCTTTTATTCCTCAACTTTTATTTATTTACTCCACTTTAATAACTGCATTAGAATTGAAACCTCAGTGAGTGCTCGATCGTCTTAACATAAGCTCTTTTGAAGGTTTTGTTCTTTTCAGAGCCATACAATTAAAATATATATTCTAGGTGAATCTTCTGGGAATAGATAGGACAGTTGAGGAGAGCTATCCCTAGAGATGATGTGCCACATCAGAACACAGAATACTAATAAAATGTTGAGAGCCATCTGTCAGAGACAAAAAGCCATGGTCAGGGCCTATCTTTCAATGAAAAATGAAATGACATTTGCCCTCCAAAAGATTAATATATTTGGTTATTGGCCTTTCCATCCCCCCTTTACCTTTTTAAAAATTTCTTCATCCTCTAGCAAGGTTTTGTGTTCCATTTCTTTCAGAGAAAATCTTTTATAGCCCTACTTCTTACTGTCTGTGTGTGGCTACCTAGTTCTTGTTTTCTTATGCAGTGTGGTGGGTTTTTTATGGGTTTTGTTTGTTTGTTTGTTTTGGGTTTTGTTTGTGGCTTTGGCACACTGTATGTGACCTTGGTAGACATTGAGTATTCTGAGGTAGGCTCTGGGTTATTTAGGCAAGGTATAATTCTGCTTGTCAGATGCTCAGGTAACCCATGTTTGCTGCTGTGCCCTCTTCTTCCTTCATGGCCAAGAGTGTAAGTTTTACAATATGAGACACCTGAGGATCAATTCCTTAGAGGCATTAGGCTGCCTAACTCCAGGTTTTAGGCTCCTTCGTGATAGGAAGTTGACTCTGGAAGTCCTTTTGGTTCGTGATGCAAATGGCATACATTTAACTGTAGAGGATCCTGTGCTATTGGTTTGAAAGGCACTTGAAATGTAAGTTAGCCTATCCTATGTAGGATTTGCTGCCTTGTAGAAAAATGGAAGGTGTGATATGGCTCACTTTTATCTGAAAATCATCCTTGAAGACAAAGTGGTAAGATTAATAAAAACCAACTTTATTAAAATGCAGTTCAAGCAAGATTGTAAATTTTATCAGGTGACCTTAGAAAACACAAAGTATAAGCTCCTTGCTTCTGTTACCCAGAGATCTGGGCTGTGGATGTTGCAGATGCTCTTTGTAAGGTTTTGGTGTTTTTTCTGAAACCTTGATGACGGTTAACCTAAGAGGTGCCAATAGGAGTGTGTTCTACACTCTCAGTTCTTTGGTGACAAACATCACTGGGGGAAAAAAAAAAGGCCTACCCCCATACCACTTACTGCTTCTTGTGGCTTTTGCTTGGGGTTTTTGGTGGTTTTTTTTGTTGCTGTTTTTTTAAAAAAAAAAAAAAAAAAGGCAAAGCCTGGCTTAGACCATGACCCCCATGTTTAGACTCGTTGACATACGAACAGTTGAATCTGTACAGCTGGGGACATAGAAACTCACAGTGGGGGAGAAACAGAAACAGGCAGGGGAATCTTTTAAATCAGTTTTGTCACTAGAAAAATCCTAACATGGAATGGCATCCTGGACACTGACCTTTCAAGGTTCCTTCCATCCCCTTTAGTGTGATCATGAGAGTTGTTTTTTCTGCTCACTGAGCTTAAAGGAAATACCTACTAATATGCTTTGTTTTATTTCGAGGACTATTGTTTTTAAATCACTAAGAACAAGTCATTACTTAACATGAAATTAATCTCCATTTTGCTGTTGTAAAGGTTATAGCTTACCTTTCTAAATGGCAATGGAAAAATCTGATTAATGGTGCTTTTTTTTTCCTTTCTCCTTTCTCTCTCAAATGACTTTAATGTTCCTTTCTTTTAACTTTTTGTTCTGTTAGTTTAGGAGATTTCCAGTGAAAAATCTCAGCATACAAAACCAAACATAATTTAAATATGCTTGCTTTTTTATTTTAATGTAAGAGTAGAAATGCATTTCTGGAGAAATACAGATTGGCTTCATTTATCTTAATGAGCTGTTGCCTCACATCTTTTTTTTTTTTTTTCCAAGGTGGAAGTTTCTGCTTCTCTAGAGGGGCTGGGAAGAGCTGGGGGGTTTTCATTTCTCTGGTATTAGCACCAGCCCAACAAGCTGAACTGGTTCATGACTCCTTCACTTACTATATCATTTGGCATGTGAATTTAAAATACCTAACTTACTCTAATCCCATCATTCTGTCACCTCCTGGGTTAGATGGGTCTTTGTATCAAGAGCTTTTTCTGTTGGCACACTCAACCTTACCCTGAAACTTATGCTGTAAACTGCTATGACTGCCTTAGCATACAAAATAATATGGGATGTGGTGAGTAGGAGTTTGTCATACTGAATAAAGTTCTCTTGTATTTAAACTTTCAGGGCGTGAAGATACTTGACATGATCTCCAAGCAAAGAATTACCAATGTGCCTCGAGATGACATAAGTCTTCGCCCAGATATGTATCCCTGCAGCCTTTGCTGGAAGGATAATTTAACGCTGATTATTGGCTGGGGAAATTCAGTAAAGGTGCAATTACCTGTCTTTGTAATAAATGCTTGCTGTTATCACAGACAAACAGAGGATTATTTCTGAAAAGCAAAGACAATCGAAAAAAATAGAATTTGGTTTGAGTACAGTGTGCAGAACTCCTGCTGCCATAGAAATGTCATTGGACTGACCCTCATGAGGAGGAGGAGTGATAGACACCCAGCGGTCAGACAGATCTCTGTGTGTGAGCACGCAGCGAATGTAATCCTCAGGGACACTTCTCTCCTCTGTGCCTTGGAGAGATTTCCTCTTTTGAATGCTTTTAGTGGGCTGTTGAATTCATTTCTTTTGATTAGCATTAAGGAAGAACAGCTTACCATGAGGCGGTTGCGAAGTGGTTTGTTTTGGGGGCTGAGGAGGTTGTGACTGCTAAACAGCCACATAATTTTGATCAACCATGGGAAAATAAAGAGAAAAAAGGGATGGGGTGGGGGACAGCCTCCTTGGGGTTTTGTTCTGCTTTCAGCAGGGAACCGGCATTTCAAGCTTGTGTGCTGCAAACTGACTATGATTTGCTCAGACCAGCACCTGACATGAGTTTGTTACAAGCCTGTTAGCTGTTTTCTAATAACAGACTGCTACATCACTGCACAGTGGGAAATTAAAAGTGCTTGGTAGGAGTGGATGGAAAGGGAGGGTAAAGTGAGGTAGGTGAAGTGTAAAAAGCTTTCGGAGGATTAAACTTAGAGGTTTACAAATGAGGAGGTTTGTCATAAGTTTGGCGTTTGTCTTCCCCCTTGTATTGTCTGTGCTTCACAACAATTGCATTTCTTTATATATGCACATTCTCCTCCTGTTTTGGGGAGCTGCAATAGCTCATTGTTACTGAAATTGTAAGGTAATGAGATGCAAAGTATGAGATGATACCAAACCCAAACTCACATATACATACTACTGCGAAGAAGTCATAGTGAGCATATGTTTTCAGGTTTTTTTCTCATGGTCCATCTTCCTTCTCCTGTCCCAGGCTGTATAAGGCTGTGGACCGCAGTTACAACTCTCCTGTTTGGTTTTCTTCCTAAGTGATGCATCATCATGGTTTTACAGCCTGTGTTTTTCAAAATATGGGAGTTATATGTCCAAGAATGCCTCAATAAGAAAAGGACTTTCTGGGAAAAGTCAGCATAGTTTTAGGAATTACAGTTTGTTCATCATAATGATCCAAATCCCTTTTTTCCTAGATTTGCTCGGTAAAAGAACGGCATGCCAGTGAAATGCGTGACCTTCCAAACCGCTATGTGGAAATAGGTATGATTGTACGAATGCACTCTTTTTCAAAATTGTATAGGTTTTAAAGGTCTGTTTTCACATTCTAGCCTGAAAAAGTTGTTGAAGTAGTCATAACGTAAATGTCTCCTCATTTTTAGTTGATGAAGTTGTCGTAATGTTCTCCTGCGTAGATGTGTTTGGTTTTATTTGTAGGGAGTCTTAAATTCTGTGATGATCTAAAATCAGAGATCCTTGTGTGAAGGGTGGCTGTCTTCACTTTCCCTTCATGCAGATCCCTAGAGATAACTTGGTTTTTTCATCTTGGTTAAATGGTAATCAGCGCAGTAGTAAGGACAAAACAGACATTAGTTTATTCGATTATGTGTCGTTTGACTACATTGCTCATCTGCTCATAATGTTTTTATTTTCGAACATCTCTTTGGTATAGTGCTATAAAATTGATTTTAATTTCTTTTCTTTTGGTTGCCTTTTATGCTTCTGCGTTTTATGTTCTTGTTTGCTTTCTTACTTGTCTAGTTTAGGTGATGTGAATAAATTTCATTATTACCGATTGATGAAAAAGCTCTTGACAAAACATGCATTAAGTAAAGTGTAAAGTGGAATACAAAGGCAATTTGGAGGGGAAGAGGGGATGTAAACAAAAAGTCACTCTGTTCTACGGAAGCTTTGTCTGGAGAAAGGAAGTACCTATTAAGAGGTAGTTGTGGGAAGATAGATCTTCTGGGAATCTGCAGGCTGGAGTGGACAACAGTTTGTAAATTTTGCTGCTTCCTTGTCTTGACTGTAATGACAGGAGGTTATAGACAGGAGAGTTCAAGCAAGATCCTGACTCATGTCAGAGTAGAATGGTACATGATATGGGTGTATATGTACTCTGCTTTCTGATTTCAGGAAAGAAATTTTTAAAATAGCTTCTGAAAATCAGCTAGGAGACTTGTTAAACTCTGTAGGAACTCTGGGTACTGAGAGACAGTGGCATGTGTGATGATTAACTGGCACCTGAAAGCTATTTGTTATTTAAGATTATGTGGTCCCAACAGAATACTTAACTGTGGAATTCTAGGATATTTGAGAGAATTTTGTCAAGGAGAAATTCAGTCTTGAATTTTAGCCTCAATTGTTTTTTTTAATATTATCTCTTCTGTACCTGTAAGTAGCTTTTAGAAAATAATTAAATGGGATTATTTACATACTCACAAGTGAACAGAGGCAACTTCTACTTTAGCTATAATATGTCTATGTGGAGGGAACTAGTCTTATGTGACTGTCTGTTGGAACTTCATTTTTAAAAGAAAACAAATAAAAAGCTGTCATCAGACTGTTTAGGTGCAGGCCTGAAGGTTAGAGATTTTTGTGGAAGTAACTTTTTCATTTTAAATTTTTTAGCCTAAAATCTTCTCTGTATTCTTGAGAACTGGCGTTTTATCTCACTTAACCTGTTAACAATGTGCTTGAGATCTTTCTTTCTGGTTTCAGGTCAAAGCACTGAAACAGCTCTGCCAAATGCCGTCAGCAGCACTCATTGGAACATGGGTATTAGATTGAGAGGGAGACCAGACACATTATTTGTCCAAGTCTCAATATAAATTACAATGCCTTTTGATGTAGTCACATAGAAGGTCTTCTTGAGAGCTGTGTGTCATGCCATAGCATGTATTTCAATTTTATTTCAACTTTACTTTTCAAAAGCGTAGCTGGAAAGTCTGATATTGTTAATGGGCAGACCAGTAACCAGTATAGTTTTTGCAAGACCCTAAGTGGATGCATAAGCTGATAACACTTTCATAATGTAAAGAATTTATACAAGGCAAGAACATCCTTCAGTGGCCAGATAGCTGAATATCCTGTAGCTTTTTGGATTCATAACATCTTGGCAACATACTTATGAAAAATTGTCGTGGTTTTGCCCCAGCTGGCAGCTAAGCATCACGTAGTCACTCACTCACCGCTCCTCCCTGCAAGGGGGCAGAAAGGAGAATGGAAAAAAGATACTCATTGGTTGAGATAAAGACAATTTAACAACATAACAAAGGAAGAGAATAACAACAACAACAATAATTAAAAAAAATAAAAACAAGTGATGCACAAATGCGATTGCTCATCACAATGGAAGGAAGAAAACCAGTGATCGGTCTGTATCCGAGCAGCTAATCTGCCTCCCAACTACCTTCCCCGGTTATATCTGGAGCATGATGTTATCTGGTAGGGAATATCCCTTTGACCAGGCTGGGGTTACCTGCCCTGGCTTTGTCCCCTCTGAGTTTCTTGTGTACCTGGCCAGGCCTGGGAAGCTGAAAAGTTCTTGACTTAGTGTAGACACTACAACTACCCAGCAGCAGCTGAAACCATCAGTGTTCTATCAACATTATTCTCATACTAAAAACACAAAACACAGCACTCTGTCAGCTACTAGGAAGAGAATTAACTCTATCTCAGCTAAAACCTGAGACAAAAATGAAACCCATAACACAGTATAAGTTTGTCATGTTTAGTGATGTGGGTTTCTTTGTTGTCATCCCTGTCTGTGTCATCTGGGCCCTTCAGGCCCCAGCTTTTACAATTTTGCACCTGAAATGAAAACCGGAAGTGGAGCAGGAGACTTCATACTTGCTTCTCTGCCCATCAGGGTAATATATATGAAGACCATGAGTACACAGTGTTTTCTCATGTCTCAACAGTTTCAGATTAATGCTCTTTTAGAGCCATTCTGAGGGCCACAAAGTTCCACAGTAGTATCATAGTAAAACTGTGATGGCATTAATAGATCATAAATGTTTCTTCAGTGGTTTGCAGCCCAGTGAATAAGGAAACAGAGCATTTTCTGCATTGCAAGTTATGTACATAAAAGCCTGTGTAACAAGGACCTCCTCACCTTCTGATTCTTGACGCATACCTATACTTACTCTGAGGCAGGAAATAAATACGGTGTCTGACATGATGGTAAACCAGACGGCCCATAATGTGGGAAAGTAACACCACTGAGCTGTTCTGGCTGTTTTATTTTAAAGATGATAATGCTGTGATTACCTGTAGGAGAAATTAAATGAATTATACAGGTCTCGTGCACTGAGATCTGCATGGCGTTGCTAGTTTTATTTACATCTTTCATTATATTAATGGTGCTTTTCTTCACTAACCTTTTCCATTGTTTCTGGTTATATGTTACAGTTCATTGCCTCTGTGGGTCTTCATTCATTGTTGAAGATAAACTCCAATGAAATGTTTCTATTTAGGTTTAAATGTATGTTAGCTGAGCAGATCCTATCAGTTTAGCTCTGTCAGCTACCGCTGTGAAGTAGTGTATTGATTAGAAAGTATTGGTATTGAATTACAGGCTTAACGTGGACTAAATGCCGTTGTGATCCTTCTTAAAGAGTGCTTGACCTCTGTGCTCGCTCCTGATGCGTGTACAGAAGCTGGACAACTTCTGGTCTGAGCAGGGAACCCTTCCTCAACTGGAACCTGTGAGAAGGCTGGTCACTTACAAACTAATTAGCACTTTGCAGTTAATACAACACCTTTTCAAAGTGAAATGGGGCATCTAGTCTTCGATGACCTTGTCAAGTAGCTTGTGATTTTATATACTTTTATGGAAAAGTACTTTATGTCTGCCTCGGTTACTCAAGTTGTTAATAATAGTGGAAAATAGAGATTAACACTGGAGTTCAGTAAAAGACTTGAAGTCAATTAGAGGCTTCCTATTAATTTTATTTCAACCCGAATTTTATCTGAGGAATCTCTGCATAATTCCAGATGCCAAACAGCCAGCAATGGCTCTTGAGCACTTGCCTCCCCTCTGCATTCCCCCAGATTCCCCACAAAGTAGAATTCTGGTTTAAAAATTACATGTTTTCTGGATGTGCTTGTAACAGACATTTGTATGTCTTGTGAGGGAATAGCTGTATAATTGCATGGCAAGCTACCACCAAGCATTGAGACTGCACATTTTTATCTGAAAAGAAAACATGGGAATATGTGATTCTGTGACATACTGGGGTCTACCATACCAGCATTTTTTCTTTTTATACAGACGGAACTTAAAGCTTAATTAATGAATGTGATGAGCAAGAAATTAACTGTGACTAAATGCCATCAAATTTAGATGCTGATTTATGCAAGAATTTCATTGGAGCAAGTCTGCTACACTCTAAGAAGCAAATTGCAAAAAAAAAAAGAAAAAGAAAAAAGAAATAAACCCAAACCATTTAATATAGCTGATGCCACTTAGGCTTTTGCTAATCTTATTTTGCCACAAGCCAAGCCAATCATTTATTAATTTCTTAATTAAAAAAAAGTCAAGACTATCAGACTCCCAAATATTTTCCCGGTTGGTTACAAAGTTTTCTCAGTTCAATGTGTAATAGAAAAAAGAGTTTTTCAGAAAATCAACTTGGAAGCTTTGAAACTTAAGCTCCTGACTTTGCAGTTGTCATCAAGGATTCCACAGGATTTCCTTAAAGGTTGTGTGTGTCTGTAGCTAGATAGTTGCACAGGCAATTGCCGTATTTTTCAAGATGACTTTTATTGCTGTGTGAGATGGAATAGGGGTAAGATGACTTCAGCACCATCGTAGCACTTCTGTTTCAAACAACGTGACTACAGGTAAACCAGCAAATTTTAACACTGCTTGCAGCAGACACAACAATTTTCTGTTTTAATTGAAAGAGCAGACCTTACCAGATGGATGATTACTGGCATGATGAGGTAGTGGGCTTTTTTCCTGATGTTTCTGATTAGTGTGATACTGTAATTGAGAGAAATTGTTTTGTTTGAGTAGCAAAATTCTTGCTTGTTTCCAGTATGTGCTAGTAGCAAGAAGTACGGCAACAGCTTTCAGTGACAGAGGCTTTACAGAGTTTTGATTTTAAACCTAGGTAGGGTTTTTTTGTTCAGTGATCATATTCAATTAACAGCGTCATTTTCATTGCCCTGCTTTGCTTTAATGAAAATGCTCATCCTCTCTGCCGCGTGGCATTCCAAGGTGGATATAGAATGATTGATTACTAGTTGCTAAATTTTCTCTAAAGCTTTTCCAATCCTTTAATATTTAAACAAAAATAAATTTGAATATGACTTTTCCAACCATTTAAATTATAAATAAATAGTAGAGGGTGTGAATTCCAAGTTTGGAAGCATCAGGTTTTTTCTAATCATTGATGTATAGGACCTGCCATAAATTTTAGTCTTATCCTACTGCTTTTCCTACTAAAATTCAAGGAAAAGGATAGTCCATTAAATTGCCAAAATACCTACATGATTAGGTAAATAGTTGATTTCACATAGAGTAGTTTGGGTAGAAAATTTGCAGGGAGTTCTAAGGATATTCAAGCCTAAATAAAGGGCCTTTGTGTGAGTCACTTCACTGCTTCTGCCCAGAAATCTACAGTTCCTTTTGAGTCGCAGTTGACATTTCTTTAACTGGGCACATCCTGAGCTTTCTGCTCAGGTTTGTAGTCAGAGGTAGGTCTGCCCTGGAAATGGGAATATATGAAGACAGTTGCAGAGCCTTACGGGAATTAGAAACCATTTGTAATGAAATACTTAAATGCTGGGGCAGATGTTTGTTTATGAAGATTTTCAGAAAAAAATATGACCGTTAAAAATACATGAGATCTGTGTTTTCTTCAAGGGTTATGTTGGATAGTATACCTAAAGGTAAGAATATTCTTTCATTTCAATAAAAATATACCATGTATATATCTTTATGCTTTGTGGTTTGCTTCTGTTGATCTAAAGACAGGTTAAAGTGATACACACATGCAACCTATTCTGGTCCTCTAGCTGGAACTGAATGCACATACTGTCAGGAAGGGAAAAAAAGAAGTCTTTTTATGTTTTATATCAAATGCAACTGCATGAACATGATCATACGTAATCAAAACATGCCATTTTGTATATTCTTTTGTTTTGCATAAATAGCATATCTCAGAAAAGCCCTGGTAGTGGAGATACTGCCTTGGAAACATTTAAGGGTATGCAGTACAGCGTAATGTGCATGGCCTACAGCAGTGACTGCAAATGTTGCAGATGTGCCTGAAGTAAATGGTTAAAATAAAAGGTGGGAACATGTAGTAGCATCACCCCAGCAGCTAGCAGGGCACCAAAGTTCTCGGTAAGCTGGGCCAGTTTGTGGATCTTTGCGGCTCTGCTGCCATTTATATACAAGTGGGCTACCTAAAAATTTGCTTCTCTGTTGGCTTTTCCATTTCTTTCATATATCGTATGAAATTAAGAAAAACACCTTCCTTTTCTTTGCACTTTAAGTAACATGTTAATTCTCTGCATACTAGTTCAGCTTCCTGCTTGCTTTCCCAAATGACAGTGTTGAAACCCTGGCCCCATTGAAATCAATGGCCAGAACCTCTGACTGTAACTGGAATTTCACTGTATAAATCTGCAGTGGGAAAGCAGGGCTGCTTTTTAAGATTTTATTAAATGAAATAGACTTCTTTTAGTTTCAGTCTGCTGCATGTGTGTAGATCTTTAAATCAGAGAAAGTTGTTTTATAGAGTTTGGGCAAATAATGTAGCATATATGATTTTATTTCTGTAGTGTGGTGTATTTCATACGTTTCATTTAATGAACAATAAAAAAAGATTTATGGGTTTCTTATTTTTGCTTCCTGGTAATTTGTTTGACAGGTGTACATAGATGCTGAACATAGAGTAGATCCACTGTCAGCATATCTTCCATCTTCTCTTATGACAGGCATAAACACATGTGACACATGGCCAGACCTCGGTCATTCCCATTTACTTCAATACAATGTCTGTTTTAATTGTTTTGGATCCTTTTCAAATTAACAGCATTTCTGCAATGCCTCTTCATTGGATTTTTTTTTTCCTCCCTTCATCACAACAAAGTGTCCAGAGAGTAAGTCAAATTAACCTATTAGTGTTGTGTGCAGCTATAACTCCTATAATTTTTTTCAGTAAAACTTTTTTGATTAGCTGCATCAAAGGTTTTTATCAGGTCAAGAAGCACCGTCTATGCCAGCTATTCTTTGTTCAAGGCTGTAGCAGCAGTGCTAGAGCATTGTGTTTCAACAAGGCCTCTTGAGGAGGATGAGCTGAGAGAAAGCTGGAAATGAAACCAAGGAAACTAAACTCTATTTAAAAACAAAACTTGAAGTGATGACTTTTATTTGTTTATTCTTGTCTCTCAGAACAGTACTATGGCTTGATCCTAAATACACCATTACTTGGATGTTACAAAGATTTTCACTGTTGAAGGAACTAAGTTGCAGTGAAAGTCAAAGAAACGCACGTTTGTGGGGTTGTTTTGTTTGTTTTTTTTTAAAACTGTCCCCATAATTTTATAAAGGTACTATTCACCACACTGTTTTCCTCTCCAGATTCTAGCCACAAGATTTTATATGCTTTTGCTAGCCTTCTCTTGTCACTTTTTAAAATTGAAAGTTTCTTTCCGTGTCCTTGTGTCAGCATTATGGGTTTGACTTTGTTTTTTCTTTTTCATGTTTTTCCTCCTGCCTTCCATATTTTTATAAAATGCCATATAGCAAATTGTAAACTGGGAATAAGATATATTACGTAGATGTTTCTGACACAGTTTGTTTAAAATCATCACTCAGTGCAACATGTGACACAGTCAAAGGAATCTCATCAGTCTTACAGGCTAGAACAAAATAATTATGTACAGGATTACAAATGTGAACGTGTTCTCTCCTAGAATAGATTGTGTTCTACTTTTGTGCCGTACTTTGGTCCCCCAGTGATGTCAAAGTGTCACCAGTCATTAAGAGAAAAACAATATTTGCTTATTCATTGAGAGACAGGTGTCAAATCTGCACTTTACTTGACAGAATTTTTTTCCTGCTTTAGCAGGAGGACAATTATTTCTCCTGTTCCTTCTTATTACTTTAGCTAAAGACAGTTAGCTTTAATGTCATTACACTGCATTTTTCTTTGTTTTACTAAAATAATTAATAACTCTTTCCGTAAACAGATATTAGTATTGTAGTGTGCTAAGCAGTAAGCAAGGAAACTTTTTTTTTCCCTATTTAAGTTTAGATTCTCCTAAAAACATGTTTTGAGAGAAAATGATGATTTATCTGATATATTTGTAAAAGCTTACAGATATAAGTTCTTCTAATATAAGCACTTGGATGATGCCTGTTTTGAGCCCCATGAGAGAGCAGCCCACAAAAAGGACTTCTCAGATGCTGAAGATTTGCACTGTAAATCTGGCAGAATAAAACTAAATAGCAACTTATGTGGCAGAGGTCTGCTTTAATGAGCCTTTTTGTAAATGCAGTTCAGCTCCTTTTCTTTCTCTTTCTCAAAATAGTTGTCATGTAACTGTCTCCATTTTGGGAAATTATATTTTCAGTTTTATGAAGAAGAAAAAGGACTATTTAACCGTATGTTTTCTTTGTAATGAGGGTGTCTGTAAATCTTCCTGTGATGTTTAAAGTGATGATAAATAAATAATGATCTTTGTGTTTTCATATATTATACCAATAGCTGTAGCAAATGCAATTCTGTTATAGCCACGTGAACTTGCTGTAAATATGCAAATCAATGAAGGTGTTCTATTTATTGGAAATTTTATTGAGTTTGGTTTCGGGTTTTAGTGTCATTACTGAAAACCAGCCTGACCATTCATTTCTAGTGTTTCATCTCTAGCGTGTCCTGGAGCACAAACATTTCTTCTTGCAAGCTTTAATGGAATTTAATCTGTTAAATGTAATTTTTAATCTTGCTGATCCAACTGGGAAGTCTGTATTTTGTTATATGTATTGGGTCTTCATTTCTCTGAAGTGTTAATGCACTGAAAATCAGTTGTGTGGTGTTTTAGGGAGTAGTTCATACATGTTCATTTAACAATCTATTGTCTTTCCTGTATTTCAGTTTTCCAGTTTGACACCGAGTTCTATATCAGTGGACTTGCACCTCTCTGCGACCAGCTTGTTATACTTTCCTATGTAAAAGAGATTTCTGAAAAAACGGTAATTGTTTTTATGCTACAGTTTCTTTGCAGCACTAAACTGCCATGTGAGTTGGGGCTTAAACTAGTCACGTAGATCTGATTATCTGTGAAAGAGTTTGCAGTCTGCTGGTAGTGAACAGTGCTTGAAACTTCTCTGACCTATAAAATAAGGTCAGTGGAGGTGATGTTGGAAGACCGATGTACTTACCTTTCAGAAGTCCTGTCTGGGTTCCTTTGTTTCTTGCAGGAAGCAGGGAAGGGCTCTAGATAGTGTCTCTCTCTCTCCTTTTTCATTCTTTTTCTCTCCTTCTGTCTCTCTGCTGTTTCTGCACCAGATGAAATAAAGGATCTTTTTTAGCCATAAGAGGGGCTTGCTGACACTGCATTTTAGAGGAAATGAGAGTAGTGAAGTTGATCAACTCAAGCAATAGGAGTCACTGTGGTGGGGGTGGGTGTGTGATTGCAAGCAAGTGGCATCATTGTCTCCCTTGCTTCCAAGACTTTTAGTTGCATACACCCAGATACATGTGTAGATGGGTAGAAATTAGAATTCATGTCAGCCGTTTTTACTGTGCGCGGGCGAGTGCCGTGTCTGTCTCCGACATTTATTTCATATTGCCAAATAAAAGGTGAGGCAGTGGAGGAAATCCTTGAAGTTGCGGTGTGAGAATGGCAGATGCTCTTGATCATCTCTTTGATAGTACCTCTGCATTAGACAACCATCACCATAGTAACCTTAAGCAACTGGGTGCACAAGTTGCTAGGCAATGAAATGCTGTAGGTTCAAACAAATGCTTGAGCCTGCTGAAATCAATAGGGTTAGCTTCTAGCTCTGCTGCAGGATGTCAGATTATTATTTCTTTATTTACATTAAGGAGAAAAATAATGTCGCAGCAGTGTTTCCCAAGATAACTGGTACAGTAGTCCTCTACTGTAGGAGAGTTGGTGAAAGAAAAGGAGGCAAACAAATGGGATAAGGAAGGGGGAGGAAAAGTTGGATTGAAATGCGAGGAAGCAGGGAAATGGGGAAGCTGCTGTTAATGAAGTAGCAGCATGGGAAAGGAGCTTGTATAAAGGAGGTAGTGACTAACAAAGGTTAAAGTCATTCTAACTGCTTCGGGAAAGAAAGATGAAAAGAGAATTTCAGGTGATATAATGGTAATAGAATATAAGAAGGAGATTTTTTTCATGTATTTGCTTTTAATGAGCCTTTTAAACAAACTCTGAATGCTGAACTTTCATAACTTCTCAGTCCTGTGGATAACTGTAGCAAGGAAACAAAAGTACTCTCCTGCCTGGCACCATGTCTGTGCCCTGGTGTGGTAGGAACTCCTCTGTTGGTATCTTGGCTGCCTGAGCTTGCCGCAGAAATGCTGCTCACTACAAATGCTATTGGATTGTGAGGAACACTGTTCTTCCCATGCTTGATTTCACACCTTTCAAATTATGTCTTCCAACTTGTTTACAAATTGGATCAGAATTGAACTCATGGCTTGCTTTGATATTTATTTTTTTCCACTTGCACTGGAACAGTTAAATTGAGAAAAGACCTGCTGCTGTCGAATGAGTAGGTTAGAGCTGTGTAATTTTGTTATAATTCACAGCCTGAAGCAGAAAATAAGGGATTATCTTGGACCTTGACTTAATTAAAAATGCAGCTAGTTGAAGGCAGTGGTCTTACCATAACCACCTACATTGCACTTGAAAGTTCATGTTACTCTAAGATCATTAGCACAGCAAAAGTTTCAGATTATTCTCAGATTAACTTTTTCCCCTACTGCTGCTGGACGCTTAAAAGTGCAAACTTAAACACCAGCTAAAAAACCCCCAAGTTCCTCTTGATACCAGAATGTCACTGATTCATAGAGCTCTGTCTCTTGGGGCCTGAACCAAGCTGAGAATGTGTCTTACATAGTTCTGTTGCTTGTTGAATGCAGTGGTTGATGATCATCTGTGGTAACCCTGAAAAATTCTGTGACCAAGAGCAGAAAAATAGTGAGCAAATAGTGAGCAAACTCAGGGGAAGGGTTAGACCTGTGTCTTGTCTAAACCTCCTTTGCGTTGATCTGTTCAAGGGAAGCAAGTCAAGAGTAGGAATAACTTTCCTGTTTCAGATGTGATTACAGCTGCTCTGTGGAGCACAACTTCGTGACTTGTGTAGTTCGCAACTGAGTACCCAATGCAAAGTGCTGGACCTTAAGGAACGTCTGCAGCTGCTGAATTTCAGCCTTGTTTGTAGATGACCATCAGTTGGCATTTCTGAGGTAAATTGGATGCAATTAAGATATTTGTGTTTTTCTAGGAAGCAGAGTGCTGTGCAAGGCCTAGGCTGGATATTGTACAACCCTTACCTGAGTCCTGTGAAGAGATCTCTTCTGATGCACTAACAGTACGAGGATTTCAGGAAAATGAATGTAGAGATTATCATTTAGGTAGGTATTCTTAATATTGTTTTATTTTCATAACTTGGTTAAAAAAGACTTCATTTGGGAGGACTCAGCCTCCTTTTTCATTTTTATGTCATCTGCTTGAATAACTGTCTATAACTGCTTATGACACTGAAGAGTAAAAGTGGAAATCCACAAGAACCAGTCACATGAAAGAAAACAAATGTACATATTCAAACATCATGATTTGTAATGCCATCTATTAAGTCAGGCATACAGGGGAAGGCAGAAATACAGATCTCATGTAATGTCCAGTATCGTGGTAGGTAGTATCTTTGATGGAGATGTACTGAACGTGGGATCTGCAGGAGCTCTTGTGTCTCTTTGGATACAAAGGGCTTCAGGAATAGTGCAATGAGTGATACAATGTCTGGAAAAACTGCTTTAGAGACAAGGGCAGAATAAATGTTATTCCAACAGTAAGATGCACCTGGATCAACTTAAAAGGGACACACTGATACTTAGCTTCCCTGTACTGACAAGAATGTTGGTGTATAACATCCCCCAGAATGGTAAAATGTAATGAATAGAAACTGGAGTTTGGCAAGTTCAGCCTAGAAGATAGGTTTAATTATGTAACAGGCTGGGAGATTAAGCCCTGGCACAATATATACCAGTCTTTTAAATAAGATTGGATGGTTTTCTGATATATGTGTTGTAGTTCAGAAAGATGCATGGCAAAGCTGATGCAGAATTCCTTGGTGAAGATTATATAGCCTGTGTTATACAGAAACATTCCTTCTGGCTTTTAAAATCCATGAATCTGATTTTTAAGCATCTTCTCTGGCAGCATGCTTCAAATCATAGGCTTGGCAGGCCTCTTTGTGTACATCAATGCCCTTAAGCCACTAGAAATACAGTATATCTCCTCCTGATCTCCCAAACATCTCTGCTGCTATCAATAGAATTGGGATTTCTTTATACCTGTCCCTAAGCAGAACATTGATGCCAACAGTTGTACTTTTATGCTTAATGAATATTCTAGTTAATCTGACAAGTGTAAATTTTTTTGGATGGCTTTAAAACAAGCATTATTTTCTGAATTACTTAACAGTTCAGGAGTGTGGTTGTATGTGTGTATCGATACAGATAAAGGATGGGGGATAGTTTTCTTTCCTGTACCTACAAAATATTGATGATACCTCTTCATGTGTTCTGCGGAAATAACTATTCTGAACAGTCATCTTCCCAGTTTGATTTTACCTTTAAGTACATTTTTAGTTTGAGCTTACTCAAAAATAAAGGCTTATGGTATAAGCAAATGCATTGTACATATAACCTTAACTTATAGCATTGCAAATGCATTGCTGTAATGATGTGCTGTGTCCCCAGGGGTTATGGCATCTATCATTTATGCTTTTGATGGCCTTGACCTTGATGGGGAGGATAAGTTTATTGCAGGCTGTGTAGTGTAATAGTCCTCTAAAAGTATAATAATGTGTTCTAAACCATCATAAAGTTTACACATAGTGGATGAATCAGAATTTGCAATAAGCTGTAGTGATTATTTTTTTTAAAGCTATTTTCCCATTTAAACCAGGTTTAATTTATTGGAGAGTACAGCTTCCAAAGCAAGCATGTTCTGTAGGAGTAGCCTTGCTGTCTGCCTTGCATCTCCTCTTTTTAAATTCCCCTCAAGGGTGTACTGAAAAACAAGGCTTTACTTAAGGCAAATATAATAATAATAAAACTGTGTATGCATTTGCAGAGTATTCGGAAGGTGAATCACTTTTTTATATCATCAGCCCAAGAGATGTGGTTGTGGCTAAAGAGCGGGACCAAGATGACCACATTGACTGGCTTCTTGAAAAGAAGAAATACGAAGTAATTTTTACAACATTCTTTCCTTCAGGCTTTCCTGGTTTGAAAATTGGGATGGGATGATGAACTTTGCTGGGTCATTTAGCTTGGGTAGTTTCCATTCCTACAGTCATTGACTAAATACTTGTAAAGAGTAGGAGCTGACTATACATCTTTCCATCTCTCTGAAGGGTTAGTCTTCCTACTGAAACAACTCATTTGAATTGCACCCAAGTGAGGTAGCTGAATTAGATGCTGTGAATACTGCTCTCAGCATCAGATATGAAATGTATTAGCTGTCACTGAAAATTATTAAAGCTAGGTTTTGGCTTTAAAGCAGCAGAACAGTTAACTAATGAGCCACATGGATATTTTTCTAGATCTATCCCAACTAAAGAGGGAAGGGAAATGGACTTGGTGGACAATATTAGATTTTTCTCCACTCTATATTGCTTCCTCTACAGGAAGAAAAGGTTGTGTTAGGGTACCGTGCATTGTTCTGTGTTACTTACCTTCAGCGTTGAAGCTTTTAAAAGTAAAATCATATGGGCTCAAACTGTAAGTATTGATGCTGAGAGTAGTGTTACTCACAAAAAAGCAGAGCCAATATTAAAAACCAAGGGTATACAGCTCCCTTGGAAAAAAGCAGCTCAGTATTTGGTTGTGTAAATGTCGGTGTGTTTAAGCATGTATACCTAAACACCTAAAGCAATAATAAATTCTTATAGACAATATCAACATGCAGCCAGTGTTCTGGATTCTGATGTCCTGCAGTTAATGGTGTAGAACACTTGCTATGATGCATAAAGTAACTCGCAAATTCTTATTTAAATGTTATTTGTTGGATGCCCGTTATAGGAAAATGCCATTCGGCACGTATTCCTTTTGTTAATGCAATCATGATATTCCTCATGCAGATTTGTTTAAATCCTTGTGGGTGCTTTTGCATCTGAATAGCAAACTCATATGATGCGTGCAGTTTTGCAGTTTATGTAAATCGCAGCATTTGGTCCCTGAAGACTCCAGTAATTTGCAAGTGACAGCTGTGCATGTGCCTTTGTGAAAGCCATTCAAGGTAGTAGATAGCTTCTGCGTTACGATGTATGTTAAAGGTTTCATTTTGTTTGTAAAAGTGCCAGCTTTGTTTCTGTACATTTGAAAGAAGTAGAGGAATGGCAAATGGCACTTAAATATTAATCAGTCTGACTGGAGGAGACTTTTGAGCTGGGGAAGTGAAAAGTAGCCTTCCCCCACCCCTTTCCTGATGATTTTTTTCACAGGTTTTGGTAGTGAAGTGTTCTCATTTGAAAATGATTCGATGCGATTGTATTGTCTGTTTTGTTGTAATCTTGCATTTTGATCCTAATATAGTAATGTGGAGTGAACCCAGATGGAAACAAAAGTAGTTTTCTCTTTGGTTGACTGCTTTTGTTTGAGTATGAATTCAAAGCTGTTCATCCAACCATGGCATTAAAAATTCTAGTGCTTCAAACACCCAGCTCTGAAAAATAGTTGATTTATGCACTTCTAGAGCTTTCTGTATTGAAAGTTTGTGTATTTGACCAGTATCTCTGTTTTCTGCTTTTTGAATACAGGAAGCTTTGATGGCAGCTGAGATCAGTCAGAAAACCATAAAAAAGCACAAGATTTTGGTAAGTCTCAAAACTTCTATTCAAAAAAATATCCGATTTCTTTTAGAATGCCATTGGATGTTACAAATACATCTCCTGTTCTGTATTGCACCAGACAATAGCTGTTAGGCATACTCCACGCAGCATCCGATTTCTTGGTTTCAGCTGCAGAACAGGAATGTTAGTGTGTGAAACATGAAAGGATCTGGATTTTATGAAGGTGCTGCTGACATTAAAAAGAAGAGAGTTCCACTTCTCTGATTACTGATGGAGTTTTGTTTGCTTTTAGTTTTGTATTAAATTTATTGTTGTTTCAAGTAACACACAATATCACAATATTAGAGATTGGGTGGGGGGTGACACATTTCTCTAACTTTTACCTTGTACATGTGACAGGGTTTTGGCAGGAGTTTAAAGGTGCAATTGAAAGACCTTTTAAATGCTATTGAAATTGAGTTGCAGTTCCACATCTAGCGCTCTCATGTTGCTTTGCAATTCTCATTATTTTACATAGTTAAGCTCCTTTTTTCCTGTATAGTTATTTTCCATGTTTATAGTCCCTTCACAGAGTGACAAAGGGTATGGATGTTTAAGACAAAAGAGGCCCTCAATAATGTAATAGCCACATTTGTTTGTTTGTTTGTTTAAATTGACCTCAATGTAAACACATTGGTATTTCATTAACCCTGCTGCTTCTTTAAGTGGAAGTTTGTATTTAAGTACAAAGCATTAGAAGATGTGTTTAACTTTTAACCAGATTACTGCTATAATATGCACACTGTGTATCAGTATGTCTTAAAAATTCTTTTCTTCTTGTGTAGTCCAGAAGTTGAATCAAGACCTAATGGCATGCCATCACCTATCACAGAGTTCATACGATTTAGCTGCTCTGTGACCCTTGCAAAAGATGTAAAGAATTCTTAAAGGAGTTCCTGGCAATGTATTAGGAGGAAAAAAGAGGGGGGGGGGGGAAGGCAAAAGCTTTTCTCTTGGTTTGCAGAAATTTGCTCTGTCAGGGTGAAATTCATTGTGGGTATATACAAGCAGAGTTGTTAGGTGTTTGGTCTCTAATGCAAAACTCCTGGAATGTGTTGAGGGAAGAATTGTTGACATCAAGCCCTAAGTGAAGGATCAGTGGTACATGGATTTAAAACATGTACTCATGTTCTCACTGCCCAGCAATGATCAAACCAATGATGCCACACTTACACCACCTGACAAGTCTGGTGGTCTTGAGGATTTTTGAGGTTGTGGTAATGATCCCTGCTCCTCTGCACCTCTTGAGCAGAATGCAAAGGTCCTAAACAACCACAGATCCACAGCTCTACTGTCTTCTCTGGTTACTGGGAGCTGGCCTGTAGGAGAGAGAGACTGCCAGAAATTTTCATTCTCAAACAGTGAAGTTGAAAATACAAAGGTGGTTCCTATAGTGGAATGAAATCCAGAGATTTAGTGTATATGTATGATTATTTTTTTTAAACGTTGTAGTAGATTGACCAACTGAAGTTGTTGGATGGATACTTCTGTTCATATTCTGCTCTGCTCAGTACTGTCCTTGATAAAAAAATTTATGTTGTGACTCAGAAGACCCAAATGTTTATTTTTGTAGGAAACAAGGATTCATTATACAGCACCCTTTTTTTTTTTTTCTTCTCCTGGAAACAATGTGCGTTTTAGTGTTGTGATTCTGAAGTTATGCAGTGGGTACACTGGGCTGTGTTGACCTTGACACTGGTGTTGAGATTACGGCAGAAGGCATGGTGGTTTCGCCAAAATTTTAATATACTAAAAACCTACCAGAAAAATTTTACAGCTAACCTGTGTGATAAACTCTTGAGAAGGGCAATTTAGTATGTAATATTATGTAATAATCGTGCTAAATTCTCAGTAATTCCTTTACTTTCTGGAGAAGTGCTAGGATTTATATTCTCAATCAACTTCTTCCCCCCCCCGCAAAACTTGTGTTGCCAAAGGTGTCTCATACGATGACTAATGGCTTTCTTTTTGAGATAACTAAGCCAAGCACTGAATGATCAGCTGTGTGTTTTGAACAATCCTTAATATCTAGAGGTGGCACAGTCTTCTCAACGTCAGTGAGGTTATCAGAATTACTTAAATGAGTGTCTTAATTTGAACCCATGAGTGGTCTAGGCAAGTATTTTGTGTTGACTGTTCTGTGGGCCCTACATCTAAAGGAGAACTCAGGGTATCCACTTAGGGCCTGGTGCTTGGCTTAACAGCAGTACATGCAGCTGGAATGATAGTTATGGTGGCAGTCAAGTGGTTATCTTCCAAACTTCTATTACTAATTCTTTATTTTTATTCCCTTTAGGACATTGGCTTAGCCTATATAAATCACCTCATGGAGAAAGGAGAGTATGACCTGGCTGCTCGGTAATTTATTAACAAAGATTATTTTTGCTGGCTACAGTGTGTCTGTGTGGGGGGAAAAAGCAAAAGCAAAATATTGATTCTGAAGTATTTTGTGATGTTGATTTTCTATGTGTTCTGGAGTTTCTGAACTTTCAAAATATACAGATGTATTACTGTGCCCTATATTTTCTTGCCTATAGTGACCCAAAAGTTACTGTAAACTTCCTAAAGTTTAACTAGACCAGAGACAAATATTTTTGAAAGCCAGCCTTGATTTTTCAAAGTCACGCTAGATTTTCAAAACTAAGATTTTCTTTGGATGTTGGTAATGAGTGTGTCACTATATGTAAAACAATAAGAAAATAATTTGGACTTACGTGGGTGTAAACAAAAATGTCAAATATTGGGTATCTAAAGTAAGAATCAGAAATTACCCACGATTTGTGTTTTCGTGTATGTGTAAGCGTAAGCATATCTTTCCAAGTTCTCAGTTTTTCTCAGCTGAGATGTAAAAACTTCACTCACAAAGCTAATATGGCCCTAATCAATAAGGATGAATGCACAGTAAGCAGATGAATCCTCCTGAATGCCACAAAATTGTAAGATCTGAAAGAAGGACTACCTGGCATACTCTGCTTGAAGTGATGGCTGCCGAAATAAGTCATATTTGAAAATGCATTGATAGGGAGAAGAAAGAAGAAATGAATCTTTGCAGTAATGCTGTCACATTTGTATTACTCTATGTACCTACTTTTGTTCTGTCCGCTTTCATCTTCCTTCCAGAAAGTGCCAGAAAATTCTTGGCAAAAACACAGAACTCTGGGAATTTGAAGTTTACAAGTTTAAAGAAATAGGTCAGCTTAAGGTAAGTTAGTTTCTCTCTCTGCACTCAAGTAATTGTCATGTTGTATTTCCTGCATGTTTTGGCCAAGTATCTGAAGGATTGCATTTAATGGTCCTAGTGTGGTAGCAACACACAATGCTGTCCTTGAAATTCCTGCCCCAGATGTCTAGTTGTACATTCGTCTTTCAGATTGATGTGTATTTGTTAACAAGCGCCAAAACAGGGTTGGAGGCATAGCATATCCGGGTACTTGGCTACCTATTTTTAACTCACTGACAGCCCCCAAGTAAAAGATCCACCCCCAAGGCCTTTACTTGCTCACGGTTAAATACATCTTTCCCATTTACTTTTCATTACCTTCATGTATGGCCTTGAAAATTCCTACCCCAATTCTTCAGGAAAATAATATCTGTGGGTGCCAGCCTGTCCTGACAATCCAAGTCCCTTGCAACAGAGCCACAGCTTTAAGTGTCAAAGAACAGTTCAATTGCAAACAGGGAAAACCTATGCTGTGTACTAGAAATGGTGGCAAGAATCAGGAGCAGTCTGCCCTGTCTTGTGTTTTCCCTGATCGGAAGCCAACTACCATAAAGGTACAGGTTTAATGTGCGATTCTCAGTTAATAAATTGCCCAGGACGTAAGGCTGTAGTGCCGTCACTGCCAAACCAGTAGAAAACATTATGCACACTCCCTTTGGTAACGCGTGTACATTTATTTCTGAATTTTATGTCTTTCTATTCAAACTCAATGAGCCAAAAAGGACATATTATAAAGATCTCACAGCATGCAGTCCCTTGCTGCTTTTGAGCTGTTTAATTCTGTTCAAAGAGTGAAAGTGTTTCAGCATTATGGTTTTCAGAAACGTCTGGCTTTTGTTTTAGAGCCATGCCAGTGCGAGAAGAGCCTTGCCTTTTGTATGAGTTCTTAGTGGTTCGGTGCACACTTTGCCACTTTGGAAGATGAAATCTCATGTTTCTGTCTCTTTATTTCAATCCAATAAAGGACCTGAGTGCAGGTACAGGTGAAACTTTGATACAGTGCTTCTTAGTCCTTTTGGCTTTATTTTGTTTTTCAGGTGGAAGTGTCTGGAATGGATGTTTTTCTTGACTCCACTTATGTCATCCAGCAGACTGTAAAATATAAAAATATTTGCAGGTTTGCTGCAAAAACATCTCTGCTAAATTACTGCCTTTCTAAACAGTTGGTTGTTTTCAGCCCCTTGAAAGCAGATTTAGAAAAACATAAGATGCAGTCCGTTACATTATTCAGCTTCAAGCTGCAGTTCTAGAAGATGCCTTTCTTATTTTACTATTGCAATTGCATATAACATTTTTTCCCAAGTTCCTAAAGATGGCAGAATATCATAAAGGAAGAACTAAGTTAAACCCGATCTAAATGAAGTGGTTCTTGAATTGCTTGGGGTCACTTGTTATACTATTTGGACTTTTTACCTATTTACCCGACCAGCAGGTACTAAACATAGTAGTGTAACTGGGATATAATGGCTTAAAGCCCTGACGAGGAGACTGTGTTTGAGATTTGGAGTCAAAGTGTATTATGAAAGGGAATTTTCTTAAAGAGTTTGCACTGCACATAAGCAATTGCGTGAAATCTGACATTTCTAATATAACGTGGTTTGCAAGTAACTGAGGTGGCAGTGAAATTAAGTGTTTAAAGTTCCCTTCCTGCAAAAGGACTAATTAGTGATACCCCAGTGTCAAAGCCTGTGGGATGTGTGTGTTGTCTGTTTGCCTGTGGGTTTTAGGGGCTTTTGAGTGTTCTGTACTAAAAGGTCCTGTTTGGCTACCAGAGGCTGTATTTGGTGTCTTGATGTCTCTCCTGACTTCGGTGAATGTCCTCTAGCAAGCCTTGTTAAGGCAGTTTCAAGATTTTAGAGCTTTGCAACGATCTGCTCCTTTCCTCCTCCAGCAGCAGTAGCTTGGTGGAGTTACATGCTTGTGCATGAGTTCAGTGTAAAATCCAATGTCGCAGTTCAAACAGATGAGGAAGGTGGATTTGGAGGAAGATGCCAAACTCTGGGAGTGCTGGCCATTGTGGCATGAGGGATATGCTCCATTCTGTTGATTCTGCTGTGACAGCAGTGACTTTCAGCAGGGGTGCAGGATGGTCAGCTAGCAGCAGCAATGCTTTAATGACTGAATGTTGGGTAGAGGACATCTGAAAGGCTTCTCCTGACTCTAGTGGGCATAGCATAGAGCAGCATTATCCAGACAGCCTCTTTCAGCTCATAAGAATCCTCTGAGGAATAAATAATTGTGATTTGGATTTATTGGCGAGATGTTTCAGACTTTTTCATTGTCAACTTTTATATGGGCTTTCTTGTGTATACCCTGTCCTTATGCCTATTGATCAGAAGTCTGAAAGCAGGTCTTAAGAAGAAACAAAAGAAGAAAATATTTCTATATACATAGTATCCTATTCTAATTTAAAGTCACTTTCATCACACTGTTTAGGAATTGACACAAAGGCATCCTGATTCTGGAGCTTTTTTGCCTGACCTCAGTCCTTAACTAGTGCCTAAAAAAAAAGGCAGGAAGAGTTTGTAACCTCCAGCCTGGGTCTTGGTTCACCTTTGTGCCTAGGCTTAAAAATAACTTGGATGCTTCTCAGTCTTTGCTGAGCTCGGGGCCCAAACTGCAGGAGGTGGTTGCGCTTTTCCTTCGAAACAGTGGGGCTTGGGGCAGGAGAGATTTCCTTCCCGAGGCAGCCTGGCCCCCACGCAGTGAGGCAGCTGCACTGCTCCGCAGCTTGCTGTGCTGCCGATCTGCAGCCAAGAGTTGCAGCGAAGCCTGTCAGGTGAGGCTGTTCATTTAGGCAGTGGCAGGAAGGCAGAAAGTGGGTTTGAAAACAGCTGTTGGAGAAGAATGTCCTCTGCGTTCAAGTTTCTAGCAGATGTCCAGCTTGCCTTCTTTATGGTTGGAAGAGGCTTTTTTATGAGGGCGTCAGGAATATGATTCCCCAGGGCAGCTGGCAAGACTCTGCCCTGAGTTAGCTATTAAATTCTGTGACAGATGGCAGGAGCTGATGTTGGCAGTGTGCTGTGTTTCAAAAACTGGCCAGGCTCAAACAGTGTGAGGAGAGAAGAGGTCTCCTGTGAGCGATGGACTTCTAATTTTTGCAAAGTCATTAACAATGCCTTTTTTTATTATTATTTTTACCTCCTTTTTCACCTACAGATGGAAGACTTCCATGAAATATGTAACTTAAGCAATAGTTTTGATTTAAATACTAGAAGAATTTATGGCAAAGAGTCATTGCTCTTGGTAAAACTGCAAAAAAAAAATTATATAGTGAGATGTTATTTCTCCTGCTTTGTTCAAGCAACTTCAGTAACAAAATGCTACTGCACCATGTGCCGTTAGTGGGCAACAGGCAACATCTCTGAGTGTTTGGAGGAATTTCATCAGTGTTAGGCCTTCACCTACAAATCCCAAAGTACCAACACAGCTGGTAGCGGTAGGGTTTATTTTGGTAGATGGTAATAACCTTGGCCTCTAGTTGCATGGAATAATAGTGCTAATGAGATGCTGTACTGAAATTCCAGGGTGTGAGGTGATTCATTCTGGCAGGTTCTTGTCTCCTGCCTGCTAGAACGCAATTCTTTAACACCTCCTGTAGAGTAACAGATCACATGCCTTCACCTTCTCCATGGAGAAATGTATTCTCAAATTAATTTTCATTTGGGTATGTAACAATAGGTGGCAAAACAGAATTCATAAAATGTGATGACCTCACAGTAACTCATAAATGACAACTGCACACTTTTCAGCTAATGAATGCTTATTCCTTTTTGTGAGATATAAGACCAAGACTGGACAAAATGGATTTGAAAAATTTCTTGTTCTGAGGAGTCTTTTGTGGGTTTTATTTTCTAGATGACTAGCAGTAAATATTCAGACATGTCTAAGTGCAGTGCCTGATACTCCCATTCTAACTAGTCTCCTACCACTGTCTTTCTAATGAAAGTTCTTTCAGGTATCTAACAGAATTTCAATGTGCACAATACTAAAGCAAATGACTTCAGGATACTGTGTAAAAATACAAATATAAAGGACTTTTAGTGTTTGCCATGGACAATGTTTTGTTCATTGCTTTGGTTTTTGTGGGTTTTTTTATTTTGTTTGTGGTTGGGTTGTGGGGTTTTTGTTGTTTATTTCACAACAATTCTTTTTTCTTTCAGTGTACCATGAAGTTACATGTCATTCCCCTTCTAATGCTTTGTTCTCTTTGTTCCTATAGGCAATTAGTCGTTACTTGCCCAGACGAGATCCAATTCTGAAACCTCTGATCTATGAAATGGTCCTGCATGAGTTTTTGGAGAGTGACTACGAGGTACTGCAACCCGACGTGTCCACATGTAATAGCTATTGCCAGCAAAACACCCTCAGCAATGTAGAACTCTGACAGCAAATTCTCTATTGAATTCAAACATTATCAGTGGAAAATTCAATAATGAAAATATTAATCAGATTAATTTTGGTTTAGTTTTTAAAAGAATAGGTAGAATGTTCTTCAGAGCACACAAATACTGTGAGAGTGGTTACTTTTTATGAAATACGATTATTTGTAATTTGTTTAATGTAGCACAAGTGGTTGAGGTGCTGCGGAACGCACGCAGCACCTGAAAGACACCCAGTTTCATGAATCTTAATAATATTGCCCTAAGAAGGAAAATCTGTGTTCTGCACTGTGCACATCGGTGGGCACGTAGAAGTGCCTTAGAGGTGAAGCACAGCAGGTATCATCTCAGAGGCTTAGACAAAGCTTTGATGTTTTGAAGTGTCCCACAGGCAGTTCTTTCTATTTCTGTTACAATCTCTTACACTTTTAGGGGTTTGCAACCCTGATAAAAGAGTGGCCTGGAGATCTCTACAACAACACAATCATAGTTCAGGCTGTAATGGATCACCTGAAGAAAGATCCACAGAACAGGACATTGCTACGAACACTTGCAGAATTGTGAGTATAATTTTAAACTCCTATTACAAAAAATAAGCTTGAAATAGTATAGTTTATAAATATTTGTCTAACTCTTAACAGAAATATCTGCTTTGCTGCTGTCTACGAAGTATCAGCTTGCTTTTTTTCATTGCTCTCCACTCTGCTGATTGCACAGCTTACCAATTCTTTTCTCCTCCTAATAAAATGTATGCTTCCTTATAAAATGTATGAAAGCAAAGAGTTTAGTATAAGATTGGATTTGTTACTCCTCTTTCCAAAATGAATAGCTAGCATTCCTCTTTGTGCTGTCACAGAAAGCCTCTCTTGTGAAGAGTGCATTTCAGAATTACCCATAGGAAAATAAATGGCATTTTTTTCCCCCTCTATTTCAACAGCAGTATATTTAAGTTTACTGCTTGGCTGGGAATATGGGACTGGAAAATGTGCCCAAACCGATCTGGTTCTAGGATGCTTCATAGAAAGATAAAGCTCTTCAGTTTTCTCAGCCTGATTCCCATGTTAAGTTCTTTCTGCTTTGTAGAAAGCAGAACTACAGCTATTGCTATGTTACAGTCTGTTCCAAAGTTTTAAGAGAGTAATGGTTTTTAGCTCTGAAGTGAGTTCCAGTTAGTTTCCAAAAATGGAAAAGCTAGCATTCTGTATAGCTCTCCCTGTGGTTTGAAATGGGAAAATGAAAACGCAGAGAACCACAGGTCAGAACACAAATGCGGTGTCTGATGTAAAGTGAAGAGTTGAAATTTAATGTTGCCCAGTGTTTTCTTTCATTTTAACAAAAGTGAATCACAGCAACTATTTAGATATTCACCAAATCAAGTAGCATCCTGATAAGCTTTACATCCTAGCATATATTTATATGTTCCCTTGTAGGTAATTTTCCTACACTTAGATATGTAAGATCACATGTATCATAAAATTGTTTTTTATCAGGTATACATATGACCAGCGCTATGGCAAAGCCCTTGAAATTTACCTAACTTTGAGGCATAAAGATGTCTTCCAGTTGATCCACAAGCACAATCTTTTCAGTTCTATCAGAGACAAAATTGTTCTTCTCATGGATTTTGATTCAGAGGTATGGTGATTTTAATGATTTTATATTCACTTTCCACTAGAGATATTTTAACAGATTAAAAATAAATGAGCTAAAGATAGTGTTGAGGCAGAGAGTGGACTTGCTGTGTCTGGATACATGTGTCTGAGGTAAGGTGGAAGGTGTTTGCCTAGACTGCAAGATAATTGACCCAAGGATGGGTTTTTTTCTTTCGTATTTCCATTTGAGTATCATTCACAGTGAGGGAGAGACAAATCTAAGATCATTGTTATGATTCCAAGTCGACTTTCGCCATTATATTCTATCTGCATTTCTGATCAAGTAATGCTATTAATAAGCCAAGAAAGCAGGCAGTGAATTTAGTGTGAGGCATATGTTAACTTACGTGCCTCTTTCGTTTCACTGCTGTCAAGTAACAGACTAGAGTAGACTATTTCAGTTGGACCTACAATGACTGTCTAGTCCAACTGCCTGACCACTTCAGGGCTGACCAAAAGTTAAAGCAAGCTATTGTAAGGCATTATCCAAATGCCTCTTAACACTGACAGGTGTGGGGCATCAACTACCTCTCCAGGAAGCTCTGCCAGGGTTTGACCACCCTCTCAGTAAAGAAGTGCTTTCTAATGCCCAGTCTAAACCTCCCCTGATAGATATGGCTTGGAGCCATTCCCCTGCACCCTGGCACTGGGTCCCAGGGAGCAGAAAAGATCAGCTCCTCACTCTCCACTTCCCCTCCTCAGGAAGTTGGAAAGAGCACCCCTCAGCCTCCTTCTCTCCAAACTAGACAAGCCCAAAGTCCTTAGCCACCCTTCACAGGACATTCCTTCCAGCTCCTTCACCAACTTTGTTGCCCTCCTCTGGATGCATTCAGGGACCTTCACATCATTTTTAAATGGTGGGATCCAGAACTGCACACAGTGCTCAAGGTGAGACCCTACCAACACTAATTACAGCAGAATAATCACCTCTTTTGACCAGCTGGTGATGCTGTGTCTGATGTACCCCAGGAAGCAGTTTCCCCTCATGGCTGCCAGAGCACACTGCTGACTCCTGTAGAGCTGCTGTTGACCAAGATCCCCAGACACCTTTCTGCAGGGTTGCTTTCCAGCCACTCCTTTCTCAGTTTAAACTTGTGTCACAGGTTACTCCATCCCAGGTGTAGAATCCAGCATTTGTTCTTTTTCACTTTCATCCCATGGATGACTGGTCAATCCTCCAGTCTTATCCATATCCCTCTCCAAGGCCTCTTGTCCCTTAAGAGGGTCAACAGCATCTCCCAGTTCAGTATCATCAGCAAACTTGCTAATGCTGCATTCAGCTCCTGCCTCCAGATCACTGACAAAAATATTGGAACAGAACTGGCCCTGGAATTGAGCCCCGAGGAACACCACCGGTCACCAGCCCCAGGTGTGGTCCCGTTCACTGCAACCCTTTGAGCCCTGCCTTTCAGCCAGTTCTTCAGCCAGCGCACCGTGTACCTGCTCATCTCACAGTTGGACAACATGTCCAGAAGGATACTGTGAGGGAGAGTATCAAAAGCCTTACTAAAATCCAGAACATTTCCATCCACTGCCTTCCCTTCATCCACTAGGTGGGTGACCTTATTGTAGAAGGATATTAAATTAGTGAAACAGAACTTTTCCTTTGTAAACCCATGTTGACTGTGCCTGCTGATTGTATTCTTCAAAAGTCCTTCAATAGCAGCACCCAGTATGATACTCTCCATAATTTTTCCAGGATCTGAGATTGAACTAACAGGTCTGTAAATCCCTGGGTCTTCTCTCACACCCTTTTTGTAAATGGAAACAATGTTGTCTAGTTTCCAGTCAGGGAGGACCTCCTCAGACTCCCAAGACCTTTTGTAGGTGATTAAAATGGATGCTGCTATAACATCTACTAGCTGCTTCAGCAGTCTGGGATAAATCCCAGCAGGCCAAATGGACTTGTGAACATTCAGCTGATGCAACTGGTCCCTTACAATTTCAGTGTCCATAAATGAAAAGGTACTGTTCCCACAGTCATGGTCCTTCAACTCATGGGACCAGGCAGCCCAAGGTCTATCATTATTATTTAAGACTAAGGCAAAAAATGCATTAAATGCCTCTGCTTTTAGTCAGATGACCATCGTCAACAAGTATCAGTCCAATGTTTTTCTCATTGTACTGAAAATTTTAAACTAAACCATTTCATGATCACTGTGGCCAGTACAGCCACCTACCATCACATCACCNCCTTACAATTTCAGTGTCCATAAATGAAAAGGTACTGTTCCCACAGTCATGGTCCTTCAACTCATGGGACCAGGCAGCCCAAGGTCTATCATTATTATTTAAGACTAAGGCAAAAAATGCATTAAATGCCTCTGCTTTTAGTCAGATGACCATCGTCAACAAGTATCAGTCCAATGTTTTTCTCATTGTACTGAAAATTTTAAACTAAACCATTTCATGATCACTGTGGCCAGTACAGCCACCTACCATCACATCACCCATGAGTCCTTCTCTGTTCGGAAAGAACAAGCCTAGGACAGCATCTTTCCTAGGTCACTCAGTGAGTACTTGGGACTAGAAGTTACCTGCTAAAAACTTCAACAGTTTCCAAGATCTGCTCGTCACAGCAGTATGGTATTCCCAGCTGATGTCTGGGAAGTTGAAATCGCCCATAAGGACAAGGACTACTGATCCAGAAATTTCTCCTCATTGTCAATAGAATAGCTGTTACGTGCTTACATCCTGGCTGGGTGATCACCAGTAGACACCCATACAACATCTCCTTTGTTTTTCTTCCCCCTAATCCTCACCCAGAGACTCTCAACCACATCATCCCTAACTCTAAGGGCTGGACAGTCAAACCTCTTCCTTACATACAGTGCAACTCCTCCACCTTGCCTGCCCTGCCTAGCCCTCCTGAACAGCCTACAGCTCTCCATCCCAGCACTCCAGTGGTGGGACTCTTTCCACCAAGTCTCACTAATATGTGATGTCATAGTTCTGGGAACAGACCAACGCATCTAGTTCATCCTGTTTGTTTCTCATACTGTGTGTCGTGATGTACAAACCTTTCAGACCTCCATGCTTCCAGGATCAGTGTAAATGTTCCCAGTAGCACNCTCTCAACCACATCATCCCTAACTCTAAGGGCTGGACAGTCAAACCTCTTCCTTACATACAGTGCAACTCCTCCACCTTGCCTGCCCTGCCTAGCCCTCCTGAACAGCCTACAGCTCTCCATCCCAGCACTCCAGTGGTGGGACTCTTTCCACCAAGTCTCACTAATATGTGATGTCATAGTTCTGGGAACAGACCAACGCATCTAGTTCATCCTGTTTGTTTCTCATACTGTGTGTCGTGATGTACAAACCTTTCAGACCTCCATGCTTCCAGGATCAGTGTAAATGTTCCCAGTAGCACTGCCACCCTCAGGCAATGCCATGCCAACCCTTGGTTTACCTACTGCAATCCTGTCGGCAATCCCCTTGCCTCATCAATTCTAGTTTAAAGGTCTCTCGATCAACCCTGCTAGCTTGTGCCCAAAGATATGATTTCCCCATCAGGATGGGTGGATCCCATCAGGCCCCACCATACCTTCACAGAATCACAAGGGTTGGAAGGGACCTCGAAAGATCATCTAGTCCAACCCCCCCTGCCAAGGCAGGGCCACCTAGAGCACATCACTCAGGAACACGTCCAGTCGGGTTTTGAATGTCTCCAGAGAAGGAGACTCCACAACCTCTCTGGGCAGCCTGTTCCAGTGCTCTGTCACCCTCACAGTGAAAAAGTTTTTCCTTACATTAACCCGGAACCTCCTATGCTCCAATTTGCACCCGTTGCCCCTTGTCCTATCGCTTAGTGAGGCCGAGAAGAGCCTGGCTCCATCTTCCCGACACTCACCCTTAACATATTTATAAACATTGATGAGGTCACCCCTCAGCCTCCTCTTCTCCAAGCTAAAGAGACCCAGCTCCCTCAGCCTTTCCTCATAAGGGAGATGTTCCACTCCCTTGATCATCTTAGTGGCTCTGCGCTGGACTCTCTCTAGCAGTTCCCTGTCCTTCTTAAGCTGAGGGGCCCAGAACTGGACGCAATACTCCAGATGCGGCCTCACCAATGCAGAATAGAGGGGGAGGAGGACCTCCCTCGACCTACTGACCACAGCCCTTCTAATGCACCCCAGGATGCCATTGGCCTTCCTGGCCACCAGGGCACATTGCTGGCTCATGGTCATCCCCCCGTCCACCAGGACCCCCAGGTCCCTTTCCCCTACACTGCTCTCCAGCAGCTCAGTCCCCAACCTGTACTGGCACATGGGATTCTTCTTTCCCAGGTGCAAGACCTTACACTTGTCCTTGTTAAATCTCATCAGGTTCCTCCCCACCCAGCTCTCCAGCCTATCTAGGTCCCGCTGAATGGCAGCACATCCCTCTGGTGTGTCAGCCACTTCTCCCAGTTTAGTGTCATCAGCAAACTTGCTGAGGGTACACTCCGTTCCCTCATCAAGGTCGCTGATGAAGATGTTGAATAGTACTGGACCCAGCACCGACCCCTGAGGGACTCCACTAGTCACAGGCCTCCAACTAGATTCGGCCCCATTGACCACAACCCTCTGACATCTGTCCTCCAGCCAGCGCACAATCCACCTCACTACCTGATCATCCAGGCCACACCTCCTCAGCTTGCCCACAAGGATGCTGTGGGAGACATACCTTGTCTCTCAAAGGCTCTTCTGAGGTTTAAAAACTCAAAGTTTTGGCAGGGGCATCAGTCCTGGAGGCAGGTATTGATATCCTGGGCTTGCCTGTTTCTCCCAAAGTCTTCCCCCCATTACTGGGAGGATTGAAGAAAACAGTACCTGTGCTCACAAATATGTTTTTTGTTCTGAAAGTTTGCAAGGTTATTAACTTAAATTCCAAAAATCAAGAGGTATGTGTTTTGTGCTGAATTCAATCTTCTTTCTTCCCAGCTGGCTATAAACCTCAGCAAATGAGTTTTGGTGTGATCCTTCTGGGGAAACCAAGTAGATCTGCTCTTTCAGTGCAGCAGTTGTATAAACATTGGAGCTAAAATATGGAGCCACCTGTACCAAAGATGATCATCTTTGGTATGCCCATTCTAAACTACATGGGAAAAAAATACAATTCTTTTTTATTAAATAGCGTAAATCATAGCAGGCATCTGTGGGTTTGTATTTTTTGAATGTGAAACAAAGTTTGCTCTTCTAAGAGGAAGCAGAACCAGAATCCTGGTGGCCACTCTGCTTACATAGTCTTGTCTGCTTGTGTTACAGTATCAGTGTGCAGATAGCTTGGAGAAATCCCGTTGTAAGGCAAGTTGAGTTGTGTGTTTCCTACCAGCTGTCACCCTGCAGTTCCTTTTTGCAGTAAGACAAACAGTATTTCCACATCATTTGACAGCGGGCCTTCTGTGACCCGTGATTTGATGGGCATACTTCACCTGCAGTATAAGTGCACAGTATTGATTGCTATTAGTGTGGAAACTTAGAAGTATTCTGGAAGAATGCACGATGTGTCCTCCTGTAATGCTGTGCTGTCAGGGAATTCTGATGTTACGCAAACTGCTCTCTGAATTACTGTTGCTGAAAAGAATAGTCTGCAATATCCATCCGATGCCCATCAGTGAACAAGCATAATACTATATAGAATGTGAGAAAATGTGTGTACCTGTTTCTTAACTGGGTTCTCTTCCTTTACTTTAGAAAGCAGTAGACATGCTTTTGGATAACGAAGATAAAATTTCTGTGAGTATAACAAGTTCGTGGCATGGCAGCCCAGTGCTTGCTTCTATTACCTGTCCTTTCATCACAGGTTTGCTAATCTGTTGGGTTTATTTGTTTTCTTTCAGATTGACAGAGTTGTTGAAGAATTAGAAAACAGACCTGAGCTACAGCACGTGGTAAATATTTCTATATTCTGTTGGCTTCAAATTGAGCTGAATAAACTCTTTGCTAGGCACACCTTTTACAGATGCAGTTATCCTGTCAAAGTGCACATGGCACTAAAATGTCATAAATCATCAGGAGCCAAAGTGGTTGGTTCTGCTAATCCACTTTCTAACATGGCCGTGGCATTTTTACAATAGTAAAATAATTTTAGAGTGTGTACCTGTGAGAACTTGATAACATAGTGCTTGCTTGTTAACATACCATGAGGTGCTCCATATGGCATTGCAGGCACTTGTCTTCTCTGGTCAATTACTGCTTGCTTGATACTTCCTCTGTCCTTATAGAAAAATGGGATTGGATGTTGGGTGCAACTCTGAAGCATGTTTTGCTGATCCATAGAGACAGTGAACTGCTTGTCTTTCTAGAGCTGTAACTTCCATACACTGCAAGATTGTCTTTGTGCAGAATTACAATATCACTGTAAGGCTGTGGCTCCACATTGCTATTCCAAAAGCATGTCTTCGGTTTGAACGTGCTGTCAGTGGAATATGTATCATGTAACCATGGTCTTGGGCTGTATTAAGGAGGGAAGTTGCTGCTGTGTACAGGTGGGGCTCAGGGCATCGATCTGGTGAAGAGTGGGTTTATGTGTTAGAGGTCTGATTATAGGAAGCAGCTCTATGAAGTGTGCAGCCCGCAGCCCAAGAGCTTTGCGAAGACAACTGACTGTCAGTTTATGGAAGGGATGCATCAATTTCAGTGTGAAGCCTGCTCCCCTTTATGTAAAAGTGACTCTTCAGATGATTCTCAAGGCTTTTCTGTGCTTGTTTAGAGAGAAGGAGCTTTGCCCCACTATCTATAGTTTGAGGTACTGTGATTAAAACATTTCACATGATAAAAATTTGGTCTATAGTCATCTGTAATGGTCAAGTGTATGTGGATAACCAAAATGCTTCATTTGACATATTTGTCCAAAATTTTCTGTAAAATTCAAGATCGTAGAATTACATCATAGAATCACAGGTTGGGTTTGGGTTGGAAGGGACCTCAAAGATCATCTAGTTCCAACCCCCCTGCCATGGGCAGGGACACCCTACACTAGACCAGGATGCCCAAAGCCCCATCCAGCCTGACCCTGAACACTTCCAGGGATGGAGCCTCCACAGCTTCTCTGGGCAACCTGTTCCAGTGCCTCACCACCCTCACAGGGAAGAATTTCTTCATTTAATTTAAATCCACCCTCTTTCAGTTTAAAGCCATTACTTCTTGTCCTATCACTAAAAATCTAGTAGTTTCGTTGAAGGTTAAAGGACAGTTTCTTCACTGTGGCTGAAAGCCTGCTTTATAGAGCTAGGTTTGGAGATTGCTGTGTTGAGCGTACTTCAGAAAAAAAGTAAAATTAGTCTTTTGAATCAAGATTTAATCTCTTTGCCTTTTAGTATGTGTTAGCACATTCCTGAGGAAGTTAAGAGTAGTATTTTATTAGCAAAGAACAAATAATACTGCCTAAGTGGTTTTGAGTTCTGATTCTCTCTTTTTATTCCTAGTATTTGCACAAGCTTTTCAAGAGAGACCACCATAAAGGCCAGCGATATCATGAAAAACAGATCAGCCTTTATGCTGAATACGATCGTCCAAATTTACTGCCATTTCTCAGAGACAGCACGCACTGTCCACTGGAGAAGGTAAGCCCCCAAAATCTAAACACAGGTCCTTGATTTTTAGGTCTGTAGGTTATAGTGTTATGGATTTGTAACTGTGTCTGGTGCTGCCCTCTACTGCCAAAAGGAGGAGATCCTTTGAGTTAATGACCATTGCCTTTATAAATTTGGTTTGCAGAGCTGACTGACAGCTGAGACCTTCCTCTCTCAGCTCACAGGGCAGGAATTGGTGAGGATTTTTAGTGAAAAAGTTATGAACTCACACTTGATGTGTACCTACTGCATGTCTACGCATCAGCGCTTGGCTCAACTGGACAGGAGGTTGTGGCTGCAAGAAATCAACGATCGTTTTGCCAAATCTAGGTCTAGTCAGTGTTAGGTCTTGAAAACTGAGCAGCTGTAACTGTAGTTTTTCTAGCTTTGTTTTCTAATGTCCTCAGCTTATCCTCACCAGCAAGGAGGG
>VWZZ01006375.1:198128-238371 GCA_013399095.1 Psophia crepitans | reverse complement strand
AGAGCTGGCGGGGGGAGCGCCGGTCCCTGGGCGGAGGAGAAGGAGGAGGCGGCAGAGGGAAAGGCGACGGGGCAAGCGGCCCGGGAGGGCGGCAGGGCCGCCGCTGACCCGTCCCCTCGAAGGCCCGACGGCACGGTCTGCGGTCTAGGCTGAGAGCCGGAGAGCAACGCCGGGGAGAGCAGCCGGGCGGGCGGCGGGCCGGGAACGGCACCGCTGTTCGACCGTGCGGGTCCAGCCCAAGAGAGCTGCAGCTCCGCGATCGCCCGAACAGCGTCCTGCTGGAGCGTCCTTCACCTAACGCAAGGCATGAAATTTGCCCCGGTGTCTGTCTGACCAGCATCCTCCGACCCATAAGAGCAGGAATGTGACACCGATGAGAGAAGGCTGGAGAAGGAGGTCCTCCTCCCGCCCTGGAAGCCAGGCGGTGGAATAAACCTCTCAAAACACTTTTGCTACCTGTAAATTCCCCAGCTGAGCAGTCGTTTTGACGCCAAGAAGAAATGTCTGGACAATCCCCAGAATGCCGTCCAGCCCAAATAAATGGGAAATAACCTGTCCAAGAACGCCAAACTATTCAATCCAGATCTGTGGGGTTTCAGTCTGGTTACAGACAGTAGAGATCTACCTGCTGTTCTCTCACATGACACATAACTCCTATGTCACATCAGCGCTGGATATCACGTGTGGGTAACAATAAAAAAGTCATTTTGTAAGGTTTAGTTCAGACAGTTTGAAATCTCCACCACAGATCACACATTCCTGGAGCAGGCGCTATTTCTGATGGACTGTGACACCACCTTATAACCAGGGACAAAGGCCTGAAAAAAATGTCATCTTTCCGAACGTATCCTGGTCCTTGTTAGCTGTCTTTCCACAGAGAATACATGCTAGGATGTACTTTCATTAGCTAAAGAGTACTGCACGCAGTGTTGGGCTGAAGGCATCATTCCTTTGGGAGAACAAGTTCTGGAGGAACAGATAACAGGGGGACATGATAGGTTGACCATGGTAAAGCAAGTCGTAGTAGTAATCCATACCTAACGTCATGCACATACATTCATCAAATTTTAATTTTGTCTAAGAAATGTCATTAGCATCCTTAGATGAAAGGAGCCTGTTCCATTTCTTGATGTAAAACTATGTATAATAGACCCTTTGTTATTACACATAAACCATTGTATAGAAACTGAGCATATCGTATTTGAGCAGATACTCTTGTAAAATAAACTACATGATTTTCATCAAATCCTCAAACCATTCTGCTTTTCCAGTCAACATCACCTTCACCTTTCAGACTGGATTCCAGCCAGCTGGCTCTCACCCAGTTCCTTGTTTCTTCCAGGCACTAGATAAATCTGGCATCGAAGTCAAAAAGAGGAGGAAATGTAGAACTGTGTGTCATCAGATTACCAAAGATAGTACAGTCCTTATCAATCTATAAATGTTGAATGGAAGAATTAACTGGACTGATCCCTTTGGGAAACTACATTTTATCCTGGGGAAGTGAGGAAAGAGAGAAATCACTCAATCGCTTCTAAGAATAATTAAAAAGAACCAGACCACTTGAAAGCTATCTCTCCACCCTGTCAGGTTACACAGTTGTTTCAAAAATATTTCATGCCACGTCTCAACTCTAAACACTGAGAGTATTCTGACCACAGTTTTGGTTGCAAGACATCACCACAGTTCTTTGTGCATTGCTTCATTCATCTGAATTTCTTGCCCATGGATATTTACCTCTGACCTTTCTGGATCTACAGTGCCTGCTTCTGCCCTCAGCATGACTGTAGAATTTCAAGAGCTTTCTTTTCTCCTTGGTATTTGCCCTGTTCCCACTAAATTCTTTACCATTAAGCAGGTAACTACAAACAAACAAATCCAAGGACAGGAAATGTAATCCCCGTGTATTATCTAGCTATTTGCTTTGAAAAGAGGGAGCAAGTTCAGAGCAGAAGACATCCTGTGACTCACTGAAGAAATGGTTCAACTTGACCTTTCTATGCTTCTACCTTCCTTTCTCCTCATGAGTTCCACCTGTCATTCCTCACATTTACCTGCAATTAAATCAAAACATGATTTATTCACATTCTTGTCAGCCTGCACAGAATTGTCTCATGCTGTAACTGTTTTTTACATTACCCAGGTGTGCTGGTTTTGGCTGGGATCGAGTTGATTTTCTTCACAGTAGCTGGTACGGGGCTGTGGTTTGGATCTGTGCTGGACACAGTGCTGATAACACGGGGATGTTTTTGTTACTGCTGAGCAGTGCTGACACAGAGCCAAGGCCTTTGCTGCTCCTTGCACCACCCCACCAGCGAGTGGGCTGGGGGTGCACAAGGGGTTGGGAGGGGACACAGCCGGGACAGCTGACCCAGGCTGACCAAAGGGATATTCCATACCGTATGACAGCATGCTCAGCATATAAAGCTGGGGGAAGAAGAAGGAAGGGGGGGATGTTTGGAGTGATGGCATTTGTCTTCCCAAGTAACCATTACGCGTGACGGAGCCCTGCTGTCCTGGGGATGGCTGAACCCCTGCCTGCCCATGGGGAGTGGGGAATGAATNGCTAGAGAGTGTGAACCTGTACAGCTATATGTGAGGCTCCGATAGCAAATGAATGTCCCAAACATTCGTCTTGACACAAGCAGGGATGGACTGATAATGAGAGAATGGGGCACACATCTGTCTCGACCAATGACAGAGCCTGCAGGAGGCAGGATACCATCTTGTGAGCCCCTTCTCCTCTCCCTGAAACGCCCTGATAAAGCCCATCTACCTCGTGTGCGTGCGTGTTTGTGAGGGGCCGTAAAGCCCCCTCACTCAGCCCCAAAGTGGGGGGAGACAGTGAGACCCCCTGAGACCCCCATAACCCACCGACTCATTTCTGGAACGTTCCTGAGCTCATACTGCGACTGCGCAGTGATGACAAACCCCCGCCTATGGGCCGGGCACTTTGGGTTATAAAAAGGGGGAAACACGAGCTTTTGGTGCGCGCCCGCCACCTGAGGACCACGCTACGAGCAGAGACCACCACTGGACCCAGGATTGGTGATATCTCTTATCTTTCTTTCTCTCTCTTTCCTTTTCTCTCTCTTTGTCTCTAACTTCATTTTCGGCACACTAAGGTAATCTTGTCACAAGTTTTGTTAAGCCGTTGTCTCTCATGATTCCACTGCATTTTAACTGTTGTTATAACTTTTGCCAAACCTCTGTCTTTTGTAGTTCTGATCAGTTTTTAGTAAATTTGTAGTTTGTTTAAACCTCTAGAGTAATTGTCATTACTCCTGATTACCGCACAGAGAATTAAAAATTACCTCTCCCTTACACCCACCGAGTGGGACGGGACAAGCTGAGGAGGAGTGAGTGAGCGGCTGCGTGGGGCTCAGCTGCCGGCTGAGGTTAAACCACAACACCAGGTGATATACTGATGAAAACATACTCAGAGTACAGACTACCTACTCCAGAGTAATGGTGTCAACAGTAATCTCCAATCAACCAATAATACAAATTATTATCATGTAGTATGATTGTTTATAGAACTTATTCTTAAGGAGTGTTCATATCCCTCAGTAGTGAATCATAGAATCTTTAAGGTTGGAAAAGACCTCTAAGATCATCAAGTCCAACTGTCAAAAAACAAAAAAAAAAACATTTGTAAACTCTGACCTTCACATTTATATGTCTCTAGGTCCCTGTCCTTCCTGATCATCTCATGTCTTGTTCCAAACTCACCACCATTTTTTGAAAAAAAACAGATTCCCATTCCTGGTTTACATTCTTCTGTTGGAATTGTTCTTCCACTGTATAAGCTGCAACTGAAAAGTCACTCCAATCATATATTGAAAGTACATGATACTTTCTTTTGGTGGCTTCTCTAAGTCATGTAAATGTGCTGACACCAGCACAGTTATTAATGTAAGTTTTCTGATACCCATTTTTTTCTGTTCCTTTCCAGTTCTGTTAGACAAGAGGGGTTCCCAAGGAAACAGTGGTATTTTAAACTGATTTTATATATCATACAACATGTCTTTCACTAAGGGTCTCATTATACTTAGTCCCATTTCCTTCCTCATAGCAACTACAAGAGTAAATGAGTTGGTAGTTTCATCATTCAAGCACACTAAGTGTAATTCTTTCCTGAAAACGCAACACTAACATCTGCTTTATAATGGTTTGTAGAAAGAAGAAATCCAGTGTAACTAATTCTTTCCGTTATTTTTGTCCCAAGTTGAAACATTCATTTGGAGAACATCTTTACGTAGCTGACGTGAAAGGAACTTTGAAGTATTCTGTTATGGATCAGTGAATGGAGAAAATGAAAAACATGTTCTTGGTTGCAAACCTCCAGTACTCAGACTCTCGATGGACCAAATCAGATGTATAACCAGCAAGAAATGTGTCCTGTAGGACTCTTCCTGGAGGCATTTTGCAAGGGACTCCTCAAATTCCTCTTGAGGAAGGACAGAGCTTTATGCTGCAACAACCTGTGATTCCCACATCCTATAAGAAGTGCTATCAAGCCATCATGGACTGGTTTACTGGTGCAGTCATGGACCCTTCCCAGCTTTCCCCTGTGCAAACTGAGGAAGCTAATAGGGTTGTACAATGTCACGTACATTTTTGTTTGGTTTCTTTCAGGAGGATTTTGCTTACTCTATATGCTTTTTTCTTCTGCTTCAAGGAAATTTTTTTTACTTGGATACTTCCCCACAACTGATCTGAAGAATGATAGATATTTATGAGTAAAAGTTAGTTTTCTTTATTTGCTACTCTCACTTCTCATAAAAGAGGGTTATCCGTAGTTTACACAGCACTTTCCATACCCCTGTGTCAGCTATATTTGATGAAATAGCCCTTCCCAGTTTCAACAGTGTAAATAATCCCTCTGCAGTACATGGAAAAACATCGGTCTTTTAGCTAGTGCCCCCACTTTCTCCTGCATGTAATCAGTATCTTCACAGACTCAGAAGAAGGGACAAGTCCTTAAATTGTGCTAAAAACGCAACTTAATCCTACCCACCCCCAAAATCTTGCCCAGCTCAGCTGCTCAGAAAAAGTCTTTTGGATTATAGGACTGGGGACTCGCCCTGGGCATCATGGTGGTTGCTGGCGGTATGAAGGGGTTTTGACTTTATTCCTAAATCAGCTTGGGTGACAAGAGATTGTTTTATCTCCTCTCGGTGGACCAAGGAACTGGTATCCAGGTTGTATTTTGAAATGTGATGTGGGAGAGGCCCTGGCACATAGGTGCTTGCTACGCACAGTTGGCTGAAAACTGAAGAAAGGCTCAGATCGCTCAGGTTGTTTTCTGAATGAGATACTTGAGAAATATGATTTATAATGCTTGGGATGTTTTGTCCAGAGCAATTATGCACAGACATACAATTCCTAAGATCATAAATATGATCAACTGTAGCAGTTGTCCAGCTAATTTTCAAGAATCCTGCCAAAACCAGGCAAAAGTCTATTTTTAGTGGTCACTCACAGGCCACTCATTGGTATTTAATAACTTCATTGGTATTAAAAATTGTCCCCAACTTGGGCACTTTCATTTCTATTTAACTGTTCTGAGTTGTCAGATACAATATGGGTTTCAAAATTCAAAGTAATGAGTATATAGATATTATTCAACACATAAAGCACAGGCTCGCATTGGCACAGTAGGTGCTTAGAACGTTATCGCATGATCCTGTGAGGTATGGATGGATGCAGCATTCCCTTCCCTGTCTGCTGCCTTCGAACCTTCCTTGATCCCTCCTACATTTCTAATACTCAAGCTGCTTCAGAACAAACATCAGTACTGTTAAATCCCACATGATATTTTTTTTTCACTCCATCATAAGATTGTTCTTCAGAGTTGGTACAGAGTATCCTGTACCAGTCCTCAGGAATATATTCATTCCTATGGTAGTGACAGCTTGAAAGTCCCAAATCTCCTGGTTTTTCACAAGACAGAAATGAGTGTTTGCGGTTGCTATTTTTAATGGAAACTAGTATGTGATTCTGTCTCTCAATTAATTATTCATTATTAAAAGTAGCAATAATATCCTGATGAGATAATAATAATAATAGTTGTTGTTGTTGTTATTATTACTATTATTATTATTATTATTAATGTCTAGAAAGGCTAGTCATAGACTAAGAGTCTAGTGCCCTAGATATTGAATGAAAAAATAGCACAGGCAACAGCCTGTTGCCACAGAAAGCTCAGCGCACCATAGACAAAATGCAATGGATGAGTAACTCAGATAAATGCGGTGGGTTGAAATGAGAAGACAGCATTCAGATAAAGTGAGCAACACTAAATAAATGGAAGATAACTGTTTTTCACGAACATTATTGGAAGACGGGTTTAAATTGATCTTTGAAGAAAAATAAAGAGAGAGGGGTTAGGAGGCAGAGCAGTATTGCTGGTGGAGCACTACTTAAACGTTTCCCAAAGTCTCACACAGGTGGAAAGTTCTCAGGGTGCTGCAGATCTGTTCAGCAGAGATGGCAACATCCACCCGTGCAAGACCAGCCCATTACTGAGGTCCTTCTTTCACTGCACCCAGTTTAACTTGTGGCCTCTCTGTTGACAAGAGAAAGAAAACAGTGGTTTGACTGCTCATTTTCCTCAAAATCAGCTGGGCTTTAGCTGTTTGGATTTTCAACTAAGGTTAATTCTCGCAGACCAGGAATATAGCAGCTTTGGTAATGAAAACATGCATGAAAGGGATGATAATTAAAGCTTAGCATATGGTATTTTCTATCTAGAAATCTACCTATCTAGGTTTCACATCTGCCAAATGACCAGAAAATTAATCAGGAAGTTCAATTAATTCAAATAATAGGTAAAGGCAGAAGTGGTAGCACTGCTAAACTGCTTCTAAAAGTGTAAGGGTACACACAATCTTTTTTTTTTTAATTCAAGCAAACAGTCTTTCATTACGATTTTAGCTCTGGTAGATGACGAAAGGAGCCAGTATTTTGTAAAAGTTCATTTTATACTCCAGAGACAGAAGGCACTAGAATGACAAAAGCTAACGGGTAATCAGAAAAGAATTTCTTTGTTGTGTATTGAGATCACTTGATACCTTCTAGTACTGTTTTCCTGAAAAAGCTCCCTATGATTCTCGTTGACATACCTTGGATAAAATCAAACTTTGCAACATGAAAGTTTATGAAGAACAGTATTAATCAACATTAATCAACTCTGGCATTTTACTAGGCTAAGGGAAAAATTGCATTAGGCCAAATGAGAGTCAGCAAACACACGGTAACACGACGATGCCTGCTTTGTGTTCTGCTCTCCAGACCAGGATTCTGCCGTACTTAAGAGAACAAGCATGATTAAACCAAGATTCATTCTCTAGCTACATTAATATAATTAAATTCATAACGATTTCCTAGTAAGTAGGAATCCAAAACACTCTGAAAAGAGATTCATGTGCACAAAAGCTTGGCTATTTTTACTAGCAATAGTAGTGTAAGAAATATATGACCTTTGAGTACAACTATTGCCTTCCCTAGCATACAGTATCTTACAGATTTACATGAAGATAGATAAAATACTAATGGATCATACCTTTATATTTCTGCTTTTATTTCCAGTTTTTCCTAGGAGAAGCAGCAGCTTGGAAACATTACCTATTTTCACAGCGGACAAAAAACCAATCAAACAAAAAACCCCATTCTTTATGAAGAATTGTCTTGAAAAGGGATGGAAGAGAAGAGGTAATAAAATATGAGCTAATTTCTGACACTTCATCTTGTGTTTCAAAGACATCTCAAAAAAGAAAATGTAGTGGATTTCCCTCTTTCAATGTAAGGGAGTTATTTGACTCTCAGTGTGCAAGGAATCTCTTAGTGTGACAGTACTTCAGACTATCACTGATTAAAGCCTGCCTTGTCTCTTATAACAGAGACTGTATCTGGTGTAAAATTAGTGGATGGTGCTTTCAAAAGCAGGGGTTTTATTAGTTGGAAAGGAAAAGAACAGAACCAGTAGCTACCCTAATACCTAGAAAGCACAGAACACAATTAAAACCGCTGCATAGCTTGTATTTCATTAAGCAACATACTACAATTAAGGTTACTGCTAGAAACTTGAAGTACTAAAAAGCCCAAAGAGGATATAGCTGTGCAGAGACTTCCCAGCCTCATCTCTACTTTTGCACAGATCTCCCTAGTGAATTTACGTGCCCTCCCACAGAGAGGGAGCTTTCTAGCATTGACCACACTAGTGCATCAAGTTTGTTCTACATGTGAATTCAGGGGGGCAATAAACCTGTTGCACGTGCAAAAGCAAGAAGGTACCCAGCTGCACCAAGGGTCAGATGTTTGTAATTGATTCAGTAATGCAGTCCTGTCCTTATGATGCTCATCTCATTGCTGTTGTACTTCTCTCCATAACAGCAGCTAGATTAATAACCTTCTTTATTTTTCACCAGTATATTAATAGCCAATATCCAAATAAATTCTTCTAGTTATCTGGGTGCATTCTTTCCTGTATTTCTTTCTTGAATATGAGCTGTTCTGATGAGTGCACCTTTCTCTATGTGCATTCTGCCCGGTGCCAGCTATTTCAAAGGATAGCAAGCAAGAAAACATCAGTAACCACTGATGGCATTTTGTTGGTGATACTATGGATTTCATAGGTATTCACCTGTCATTCACCATCACTTTCAAAAGCATTAGTGGCCATCAGCAGTTCAGAAACGATAAAGAGTAACCCGTACCATGCTCATATCCAAAACTTAGCCATAAAAGATATAGAAAAATGAGTTATATATGGAAATAAAGCATTGCTACTTCTATAAAAATGACTGTGCCCAAGAGTGGTGTAGGACAAATCAACATTTTAGAAATCAGCATCAAAAATGGGTTACTTTTCTGGTCATGTAGTTTTAATTAAACTGGCAATCTGCCTTCTCCAAGGAAATAACGACTTACAGCAGTGACCTGTAGCAGGGAGGTGGGGAGAGTGGTTTCTTCCTTGCTTTCAGTAACTATACAGACCATGGATCCAGTCTCCAGATTGTGAGCTTTACCAATGATGTCTTTGGTAGAATAGAACAGAATAGGCTATATCAATTGGAAGTGACCTACAACGATCCTCTAGTCCAACTGCCTGACCACTTCAGGGCTGACCAAAAGTTAAAGCACGTTGTTAAGGGCATTGCTCAAATGTCTCTTAAACACTGCCAGGCTTGGGGCATCAACCACCTCTCTAGGAAGCCTATTCCAGTGTTTGACCACCCTCTTGTTAAATAAATGCTTCCTAATGTCCAGTTCAAATCTCCTCTGGCAGAGCTCTGAACCGTTTCCACATGTCCTATCACTGGATACTCAGGAGAAGACAACAGCACCTCCCTCTCCACGTTCCCTCCTCAGGAAGCTGTATAGCCATGAGGTCACCCCTCAGCCTCCTTCTCTCCAAACTAGAGAAACCCAGGGTCCTCTGTTGCTCCTTATAGGACATGCCTTCCTGTCCGTTCACCAGCTTTGGTGCCCTTTATTGACCTTTATTTATTTATGAGACATTTGATCTGATTTCAAAGACAACCCACTTCAATAGAAAAAAAAAAAATCATTTAGGCCATTGTCTGCAGCAGAACATCAACAACGTCATTTCAAATCAGGCAGTCAGATTTTGCTGATCTGGCTATTACTGAAAGCACTTCCATTGCTCAACACCTCAACCTCTCTGTTAGAGAAGAAAGTTAAATTCTTTCTATCCTTCAGCAGACGCAGACTAAGAATTACAATGGAAGAGCTGCTTCTAACCCATAGTAGTAGATGACTGCAGGCCAGGTAGTGACGACACTGCTGACTCACATCCTGAAAGCAACAAGGACATGTTGGGCACATGGCTGCTTGCTTCTCTCACAAGGAACTGTTTCTCATTTCTGGTCAGAAAGTTGCCTCGTGTGACATTGTCCACCCCATGTAGAATAGAATAGAATAGAATAGAATCATTAAGGTTGGAAGTGACCTCAAGGATCATCTAGTCAAACCATCCCCCCACCACCTATTACCCACTAAACCACGTCCCTAAGTACCATATCTAACCTTTCCTTAAACACCCGCAGGGATGGTGACTCCACCACCTCCCTGGGCAACCCGTTCCAATGCCCGACCACCCTTTCAGAGAAGAATTTTCTCCTCATCTCCAACCTGAACCTTCCCTGGCGCAACTTGCAGCCATTTCCCCTTGTCCTGTCACTAGTTATCTGCGAGAAGAGGCCAACCCCCAGCTCACCACAACTCCCTTTCAGGTAGTTGTAGAGGGCAATAAGGTCTGCCCTGAGCCTCCTCTTCTCCAGACTAAACAAGCCCAGTTCCTTCAGCCGCTCCTCATAAGACCTGTGCTCCAGCCCCTTCACCAGTTTCGTTGCCCTTCTCTGGACACGCTCCAGGGCTTCGATATCTTAGCACCTTAGGCTTTCATACATCCACCTGCTATTGTCCTGAAGTCCACACTGCTACTGCCCATGACTTCATATCCAGCAGCTGTCTAACTCCGTTGCTTTATGTCACCTTTTTTCCCTGTATCAGTGCATAGGATGAGAAGCATATGCAAAGACGTCTCAGTTTTGCTTTACAGTTTCACCGAATAGCTTAAAGGGGAAGAAGTAAACCTGTTCATTACCTAAACCGTTTCAGGGGGATGAGTATATTGTCTCTTTATCTGATGATGCCCACACATGCTTATCAGTGATGTTTTGCAGTGGTCAGACCTTCACCTTCAGAAGCAGGACGAAGGTAGCATGAAAGAAGTAGCAAAAAGAATTCTGTTTGTATTTACATTAACTTTTTTCATATTTAGTTTCACACCATGTATATACTGATCGCCTCTTGTACTTTTCCAATTTTGGTACAATGATTTCTACATTATTTTTTAAAAAGGAAAAAAAAAATCAGTATTATTTCTTTCCCCAAAATGAAGTAAAAAGTACATGACAACAGAGTAGGGTGCAACAGGGCTAATCATTAGAGAAAACAAGATCTGGGGTGATAGGAGGCAACATTTGCATGACTCAAGAAGGAATAGAAATTTCTACAGGGCATAGATTCATGAGTCAGAACCACATATAGAAAACAAGCAACAGACAAATTTTGATTTATAGAGATATAATTCTATTGAGAGTTTCTGTTAACTGGACCATAAACTATCTGAACTTCACTCCTGTGGTTTATAACATCACTGAAACCTCTCGTTACAGTCCATTACGCATCTTTATTTTCCCTCATATTCTCACACACACAAATGTAGGAGTCTTTGGGACCTGAAGGATTAGTTAAATACTAAAAGGACCTAATTTATCAGATTTCTAATCACATGCCATATAGAAGCATTTTATTTCAAGACATTATATGAAGAAAAAAGCATTTTCAAAAACCAATAAGAAGATAGCCCACCAGACAACATAACAGTTGTACTATTTTCTATGTAAATGAAATTAGCTGATGACTGAGAATAGGATTTTCAAAATCCTCTAAGCACCAGATATGAACAAATAGAGGAAAAGCTAAATTAACCTGCTTAATTCTGGGTATACTAGAATATAAATTGCCAGAATTATGCAGAGCACACGCGCGCGCACACACCCCCCACACACATGGAGGCAAACCCACATTTTTCCCCATTCCTGAAACTAGTACCTTGCTGTGTTGGGTTGCTTAGGAGACTCTGATCCAAAGAGTTATGTCAGCAGGATTATGTAAGCTCCCGACAGGTCTACCACGGTGGAGTACATCAAAGATAGAGGCCAGGCAGAAATTTCTCTCTCGGTTCTTCAAGCGTGGGAGCTGGAGGCAAGGCTGACCACCTTCCTCTTTAAAAATATTATTGGCTAAGTCTTCACTTTGTCTCCATGACAATTTCCATCTGAGATCATTGGATTAGTGCATAGTCCCAAATGAATTTGTGCAACAAGCATCAGTCCAGTCCTGCCTCAGCAAGGAGCTCGAACTGTGAAGTAGCTGCTGCTCCAGAGTTACCCCATGTTATGTATAAGATGCTGGCATGTAGATACAATGCTGCAAGATGGAAAAATCAGCTCAAGTTATGAGGGAGATGGAAAATTACAGTATTGATATTCTCAGCATGAGTGGGTACAGATGGTCAGGAACAGATTGTATCAAATTGAAGAACAATAATAAAATCATGAACTACTCAGGTTCCCCAGCTGGAAGGAAAGAGAGAGTTGCACTGATTGTGAGTGACAGCGTGTAAAGAGCCCTGCGAGACAGACAAGGAACCAATTAACAGCAAAGGAGCAGGTACACAGTTTAAAGTAGTAGGTGAGCATAAAGACTCTCAAAGTGTTACCATAATACAAAGCCACTTTCCAAAACACCCTGCAGAACCTCATTAGCAGCAGCACGCTCTCCTCGACATGGCTGGGCATGAATGGGAGAGCAGGGACAACTAATCAGGGACTGAACGTGGCTAGGGTACCTGGAATTTGTTCACACAGCTGCACCGATGAAGAGCTCATCCAACTTTGATAACTGAATCATCCATTGACGGCAACGAAATCACCACAGACTGGTTGTAACACAGGCACAGCAGGTTTTAACCTGCAGAAATTTTTGTTTGTTCCTCTGAATGTTTGGGCATGTAAGTTGTATGGGCCAACAGTGAGCACGACATATGTGCTGCCATCGGGAAAATAAATTTAAAGTAAATACTTGCAGAAGAAGCAAACAAGAAAATTACCACTCAAATGTATGGAATTTAAGTGTCCGTTCTTAAAAAAAGTTTTCCACAGACAAGCATAATTTTAAGCTTTCACATAAACAAATTTTGAGAATCTGTAGTAAAACATGTTAGTAGAACTAAGAATTTTCTGGTATTTTTCAATGGCTAGAGAAAGGAGGGATGAGTCACTGCAATGTCACAGAGTGGCGTCATTAGAGGGGCACCAGCAAAGCAGAACCTTCAAAATGCTCAGGCAAAAAATACCATTAAAAATAGAAAAAGGGCATAAATGGTTATGAAGAAAAGACAGTAACATTGGCAGGCAGCAAAAAGGGGGCTCCTGAGTACTGTCTTCCAGCCAAAAAAAGAGCTTGCAGGTGATTTTAATCATAGCTAGAATGAATTAACAAAATACAAATGAGGAAATATTATTACCATCAAAGAAAACCCACCCAAATGAAAGAGGAGAGGAGACTTTCACTGCATACTAAAATTGCTCTGTCACCTGAAAAAAAAAATCCATTTGGATAATTCAAGTAAGACAATAACTGTGAGAAAATCGTCTCACATTAAGCTGAAAGGAGCTTAAACATGAAGAGCTGGAAGACACAGTGAGGGTAAAACATCAGATCTACTCAAAGAAGGAAGCAAAAAGGAACACAAAATGATGCTCTAAATCTTGAGCAAAGCACAAGAGAATGAGACCACTGTATAAGAACGTAGAAGAAAAACCTTCAAAAAACTACCCAAAAGACACTTTTAGTGACTGTAAAACTGACACAGCATCAGAGTCCTCTCCAGAAAATTTTTCTCCAAACTTGTGCTGAATTGGATTTGCAACATCGCTGCATCTCCAGGTACTTTGAGAATAACAGATTACTTTTGGTAGCCTGATCTTATACTGACCCTATTTCCAGGCTGTGCACTGCCACTGAAGAGCCATGGCACACCAGTAGCACCACAGCACACACCAAACACCTAGACTGTGTTGACTTTCAAGAGGTTCTCTGAAAATTTTCAGTGACTCTGTACAATATCCAGAAAAAATTGTGGCTTTCATTAAGACACTGGATGGGCCAAGATCTCTGAACTAGTTCGGAGTTAATACTGAATTTACTGGATTTTGGAGGTAACTGATCTTCAAGGCAGTGAAATTCTGTGGTCAGGTCACGCACAGGTAGGTCTGGACATTGCTGATGGTATCTACCTCCTGGAGACATTGATAAAAAACGTACTGCTAGAGAACTGTCAGAACTGAATAAAATGTCCTGAAGTCAGAAAGTCACAACACAAAGGTGGTGAAAGCCAGTGTGACCTCAGATGATTGTACTGCTCCGTAAGAGGGAAGTCTTAAGAAGAGTTGTTAGCTCACTTACTAAAACAGCAACTTTTCCATGATTGCATCTGTGAGTAAATGCCTCAAGTGGAAAGCCTTGCTTTTCCATGGCTGGCCTCCAGCAGGGAAATCTAACGCCCTCCACAACGAGCAAGGAGTCTTTTGTAGCTATGCATTAAACATATACCTGCGGTCAGGAAGGAACGGATGGAGAACAGCATTGGTATTCCCCTCGGTTCCTCAGAGAGACGCAGTTGCGCAGAACAAAGCGAGCCCTGTTCTCGGGCTGGGTGCGCCTTTACATCGTGCCCCAAGACACGGGGGCTTTGGCATCCCCAACGCCAAGCAAACCAGAGGGACATTTTCGGCAGCAGCATGCACTGGAGCAGCAGTTTTGCAAGAAAATTTGTAAGATTGTGAAAGCATTGGCTTGTGGTAGGACAGCTTAAAGGCAGCTGAACTCTTACACTTATGATATGAAAAGTGGGTTGAATTAAAACAGACGGATAAAATGAGAACCTGACTGATCTGCAGTTTCTTTGCTCAGATGTCTCTCGCTGAAAGACTTAACTGGTTAGTTCAGCATCCCTCTGCACACTATTTCAGCTCTTCCCATCTTGTGAATAAAGTCTTTCGTTACCAAACATTTTAACAAAACTTTTCTTAGCAGATTTGAGCGTTCAGTTCTGATCTGTTCTGCCATGTTTTTCCAGGTCTGCCACCATAAATGTATCCTTTAGCATGGCTACCCAATTGAATTTTGACTCGGTCCAAAATCCACTGTAACATTTCTTCAATGTACAGAGCTCAGTCAAAATCTGTCCAGGGCAGTTCACACAAAAGGCTCTCCACAGAATAAGGCACAAAACCCATAAAGGTATTTGTCTTTTGAAGCAAATTACTGCGCATTGTCCATAATTTAAAGAATTGTCACTGAGCCAGATTCTTGGTTTTATTCTATTTATTCCTGGGGAAAAAAAGCCCTCTGCTGATTAAGCCTTAGTCTCAAATCACATTTAGACACCCAATTACTGTATTAAGTTTATTCCACAGTTTGACATCAATATCATAATCCAGTTACCTACTCCATGCTGCTTTAAGTTGTGATAGTGAACATCTTCTGTTCCAGGATATTGTTCCGCAGCCACTGGACAGCCATAACTGACAGGATTATGTAAAAACAGTGGCTTATCATGAATGTCCTAACGTTTTCTGATGTTAAATACTCACTTGAGAATGACGCAACTGCAAATATTGCCAGTGGTTTTGTTTGCCAAGGTTATATTTTGCCTTAAGTGATGCAAAAGAACACAGGCTCCATTCCTGAAATAGCTGGTCTATAAATATGATACCTTCAGATATCCAGCTGAGCCAATGGATCTTTTACCCAGACTTAAATACTAGATTATCCCATTTGTAGGGGAAAAAAAAAAAGTAGACATTTTAGATATTTCACCTTACATTCTTATAGCATAAGAGAGAGATCTTTTTTTTCCCCTATCGTCTTTACTCAGACCGAGTGAGAAAACTGCTGACAGGCTCCTTCCTCTTCCATCTGTGCCTTGCAGCTCCCCCAGCTCCTGCCATGCCAAACCCCACCCCTTTGGCCAGTCTGCAAAACCTCGTTATATCCTGGTAATAACCCTTCCCCTTCTCATTGTCCAAGCATTTTCGAGACCAGGTTTCCTTTCCCCTAACACATCCCAAACACTGCGCACACCATAGTGTAGGTTTGTAGGCATCTGCAAATGATTAAAGCCACCATAGATCTTTCAGAGCTTAACGATCCTCATTTTTGGAGGGATGCAGGGTAATGTTTCACCAGATAATACTATATGGTGGAAATAACCTCAAGAAGAAGTATTTCTGTTTTCCAGTTAGCAAAAGCTAAGTGATACAGCCAAGTCAATGATGACCACAGAAAAGGCAAGAATTTCTGAGGTGCTATTCAGGGAAGCAGGGATGTGAAGAGAATAAAAACAAAAGAAAAGGATAACGCTGGAAAATCTGTAATCCTCCGATCAAATCAACTTTACAGATATGAAGAAGTGATTTCGTCCTCAGGTACTATTCAATCTCCACCCTAGATCGCAAAGTGCAGAAAAACAGCAAACAGCTGTTCTCGCAGGATGGAGTGACAGGGAAATAAGCAACGACCAAACGCCGCTGCCTAGCTACCCAGGGATGTTTGCCCCAGCTGGTAAGAGCAGGAGCACTCACACGGAGACCCTACAGCTGGTCATAAGGTTCGGCTCCATCACAAACTAGCGGACATGTCTCCTGTAGGTGTTTGATGCAATGGCCTCTCTTTGCAGACGTAACAGATCCCCCATCCCTTGCTACTTCCCACTGTTCTCTTGCACCTTATGCCCTGACAGCTTTTATACGCCATTTTGTATATTAATGGCATTTTTCAGCTCACTGAAAAAAGACCTGTCTTATTCTACAATAAGGCTCTTAGGAAAAAAAGTCACATCTTCAATTAATTCCACTTTGTTGAACAGAAGTCAGAAGCATGGACGTCAGCCTTGTAATAAATACGTGAGTGCAGCATGTCTACTAAATCTATATTAAATCTGTGGGTTTCTATCATATTGTGGGTTTTAATCACATTTTTACAATGATGGTCAAAATACCATCTCCATCCATTTATCTTCTTAATAATCGCAGTGCTCCTTTGTCTGCTGAAAGATCGTTGGTTTTGCCCACTCAAGCCCTAAAAGTAGAAAACATGATGCAACATGCTATAAACTCCTGATCGTATCCATCTACCCACTGAGAACACATCGTTTGCATCTGCTGAAACTGCTCCAGACTTGGACAAAACGAAATCACTAAGGATACTAACATTTATTAATAGAAGAAAAACTTCAAAAAACAAGATCTTCCACTTCATATCCTAAAATCCACAGAGAGATAACAGATCAAACTTTCAAAACACTGAAGAACAGTAGCTCTGCTGAAAGTCAGTGTAATAGTAATTACTCATCACCTTTGAAAATAAGCCCTTAAGTTTGTTTCAAACTGTGTATAAAGAACATGACCTTCAACTTACAGGAAATGTGAGATTTTGGGTGGTTGGGGTTTTTGTTGGGTTTTTTTTTTTTCATTTAATGTAGTAAGGAATGACACTTTCCGCAGTTTTTAGTTGGTGGCACTTGAACTATGATCTTTGATTTTGTCCTAGAATTCTTCACACCGCCCTTGAAAGCCCCAGAAGTCCTAGGTGAGCACATTGCAGTCTTTTCTTTCTAATTAAAGTCCCTCTTCTTCAAACACGTTTCCATCTTTCTCTAATGTAACACTGAGCTCTTCAAGTTTCCCACAAACCATTATCTGCAGAAATTTCTTTGTCCTCAGTTACAGAGCCGAATCCATCTCCCTTCAAATGTTTTTAGACTTCTGTGATACCAAAGAGCAGACAAGAACTTCCAGAAGGTCTTCACTTTTGCTGGTTTTGCTTATCTTAAATCTAATCACCTGTGTCCAATTCTCTCCAAACCTAGACAGACACTCACAAGTTAACTAGCTGTCTTCCGTATCACAGTGATAAAGTTTGAAATCATAATACAGATGTCTGAAGTACAGGACAAATGTCCCCTAAAATGACTATTTGTCTCCACTGAGCATAGAGCAAGATCAGGCAGACAAAGCTGTTCACCGTGTCTGTGCTGTCACCTGTGGTTAAGCAAGACACATCCTACTCCAACCGCCATGTTCTTGGTCCAATAACTAGGATTAGATGGCACTGCAGAGATATTTTCATATAAGAGAGCGCGTTAGATTATCTGAGTAAAGGCTAAGCAAATTAAACACAAAGTCATGCCAGGGATTGAAAGAACAGTTACTGAAAACCGAGCACACTGACTCATGAGACCTAAAACCATCGAAGGAGAGTCATGCAGATCATGGTTCCTGGTGCAAAACTCACAAAACCAAGCATAGGAAACTCCCGAGAGCACCATGCAAACTGAGGGATTACCTAAAGGGGCAGAAGTCTTCTTATAGGATACAGGGGGGTGCGAATTTAGGGGCAGAACAGAGAGAATTTGGGGACTACGTTAATACTTATTATGGGTTTATTTTTTTTAAGGGGATTGCAGCGATGTGCAAAACATACTATAGGGTGTTCAAGGGAAGGGCTGAAGGCATGTAAAGGGAGGGACTAAGGTCAACTGGAAAGAAAGCAGTACAGAAAACCAAGCACAAAGAGGATAAAGGGGGCCAGTTCCATGTAAAGAGCTCACTGATTACACTTCAACGCATGAGCCTTGCACACCCCCAGGTGAACTTCACCCTCTTCCTTCTCTCCAGCGGGCGAGGGCTGGAGCTGTGTTTACACAGGTGCTAGTAAAGGCACCAGGCTCTCCCCGTCTTCCTCTGCGGCTGGCCACGTGTGTGTTGTCTGTATTGCGCGTAGGTGCACGCTGCGTGTAGATGTGCACACGGGCATTGTTTTGTGTTGTTACAGGCTCGTGGATACAGAATCACAGCAGCAGATTTAAATATTTCTGCATCAAAGTAGTTACTTCTCTTTCAAAACAGTCCTCCCAAATTAAGAATACATACAGAAGTTATCTGGTTTAATCAGCAGGTATGCAAGCACTGCATTTGGTTTAGAAAATAATCCATCTTTCCCCCAACAACCAACCACACCAAAATTTTGAAGGCAATCATCAGCAGATTCCTTAGATTTTCAGCACCATATGTGATGCTAAGGATTTTATTCTACGTACTCAGGTACATGTATATGGCAGATGCATGTATCCATATTCTTTCTGCACATAATGATTTCAATAAATCTAGGTAATTCCTTTAAGGTTATTAAGATGAGGCCTGATTAAACCTCGCAAATCACTGAGGGGAAAAAAATAAATGATCAACTAAAAAAAAAAATATTAAGAGCTTCAGCTCCTTCAATGTAATTTCTAAGCCATTTCAGTGATTGCCTGTGACAGACTTACATGAGCACTTCTTGCAAGCAGAGCTGCCACTTGACAACTACTGTATTTAAATAAATAAGTTTAAAAACCCTACTCTGCATATTGTGGTATTACATATTCTGGTGGATGGCCACAAGAAGTGCCCGAGACCAACTGGAAGGGTTTCCAGAAGGGACAAATCAACAGCAGCTAGCCCAACAGCATACAGATCCATGGCCAGGGATCATTTGAACAGGCTGCAACCACCACCTAGAAAATTTCAAATGACTGACTTCCAACCAGAAAGCCCCAGCCCACACCTACACTAGCTTTACAACACATTTGTAGAAGTCATAGCAAAGACTTGATTTTGGAAAACAAAGACTTTCTCCTGGAGTGCTAAGAGGGTGCCCCACTTGATGACAACACTAAGATCTCTGTACAAGACCACACCCACTGAATTTGGAAAAGGAATTCACATCCAAATCACAGCCCAAGTACCCTGACTTTAAAAGTCCTTTTTCTCCAGCACGCTGTTACAATCTCTCTAGCAACATTTTTAGCTAACCCCAATCCTTTGAGTTCCTCCACTTGGGGGCTTGTCTGAAACCAATAGTGCACAAAGGTCTTTGAACATCGAGAGATCCTTTGGACACTGTTAATGCAGTAGAGCTCCACACCACCAGCCTGTAACCAAACTAACTTCAGAACTGAAAGCTCTCTAGTTCCATTCAGAGTTCTGCACCAAAGCTAATAAACCTCCAAGCTGCAGGACTTGTTCACACCAGAGGTTATGATGACTCAATAAATCAACCAGCAACTACGTCAACTCAAGCTACACTGAACAAGGCTGAACATTTTTAATCCCATTCCAGATTAGCTGGTTTTGCAAACTGTGCAAGACTTGACTACAGCTGTGTCACAAGCCGTACTGTGGATTGCACATTCTCCCTCAATTTTCTCAGTGTTTCAGGAAGAAAATAAACTGTTTGGCACAGAGTACACTGTATTAGTACAACAGGCACACAGCCAGCATCAGCCTATTCCCTGATCTGTTCCACTGCTTCTCATCATCCCACTTATAGCTCTTCAGATCTGCTTCTCTTCCTGCGCCACTCCATAAGGTAACTAGAGAGTAAAAGATACATTACAGACTCTTATCACCAAACAGCCATAATTTTGCCAAGAATCCTGCCCAAACAGCGCTGGGAGAGACAAGTGAATGAGTAAGAACTAGAAATGCATATGGATGTTATTGTCAGTAGATACATTCAACAGGATGCTATATAAAGGCAAGTGCTCAAAGTGCCCAATTCTCGGATTTAAAAAAAGTTAAATTATAAAGTTTATTCTAATTGAGTTAATTTTTTTTTTGTGCATGAACTCAGGCCGGGCAGGAGCATAGTTAGACTGCATAGTAGTGCAAAGGCTTTAAAAAAAATCCTTTTGTACAGAACCTGTTAAGCAACACTTACAGTTATAACATATTTCTCATTTCTGTAAGAGAAGCCTTCGGCATAAAAAGCCTAATTGAATTCCAGCACAGTTTTCTGACAACCTTAATATCTTCAGTAAAAAGCTAAGTCTATCCCACTGGAGGAGAAACAGAGCATTTCCCAGACGAACAGTGAAAGAACTTTGGGTTACAGATACGCTGTGGTGTGTGAAGCTTTTTTTTTTTTATATAAACTTAAAATAAGTCTTATAATAAATCTCACCTAAAGAAGTTCCTGTGTTTTATACAATTTATGTCTTCTTTCATCTACATTTTAGAAGTCTTAAATAAGCAACAGAAAATATATTTATTCAACTATGTCATTGTTAATATTAGCAATCTCATGAAGTTTTGTCAAGTCACAGAACAACAGTTGAGACAACAGGACAGAAAAAACCTATAAATATGTTTACAGATGCCTGAGAAACTCATTGAATTCCTTTTGGATAAAAGAAAAATAATATATAGTACTGTAATAAGTATAATGCGATACACTTGTCAGTTGGAATAATCAACATCTAGTCCATTGCTTTAAGGTCACTTGTTTACTTTATTCAATTTGTTAAAAACAACCAAAAAACCAAGCACAAACGTAAGGACAACTGATTTTAACGCTCTGCATGGAACAGTTTTTTGTGCCTCTGACAAATCTGAATCTATTTCATCCTTCGTTTGTCACGGTACCAAGGAATAGGATTGAAACTACAGATACTCTCCATCAACCTCCAAGTTACCTGCTTATATCAAAAGGGTCAAACTCCACTGCAGCACACAGCGTTGGGCCGTAACATCAGACAGGAGAATGGCAATAGAAGATTACAGGGCCAATTCTTACAGCTACCCAAAGCAGGCGATGCTTTGAGAAGTCAGAGCATATGTATACTTGAAAGAGAAGCCATGTTTCTGGAGCCATACAGTGTCTTACCAATGTCCACCAAATTTTGCACAGTGGATTCATTCAATAGTGACATTCTCTTTCATTGTGACATTTTGTACATGTGAAAACAATTATTTCACAACTGCCACAATATGTTTCTTCCTCTCCGACACAAATGGCATAGATCCTGGTTTGCTGTGCTTGCGACGATTCAGTTCCCTGGAAACAAAAAACAGGAAAATGAAGTTCAGTAGTCAGCACAAAGATGTAACAAACCCTAGCTTCCTCCTTAAGCTACTAATGGAGATATCCTACAACTAAAAAAAAAAAAAAATTCCTCTGCTTTTATTAATCAAAAGCCTCATACTTCCTCCTTGGAGAAGGATTGTCCCTTTGAAAAAATAAAACTTCAAGAGTTTCTCACTTTTACTCTTCTAATTCTCTTCTCCATCCTGAATGGGGGGAGTGAGCAAGTGGCTGTGTGCTGCTTAGCTGCTGACTGGGATTAAACCACGACACTGATTTAGAAAAATTTCAAATCAAGCCTCTTCATGGCAGCTCAACTTACTTGGTTTTCTTGTCAACAGGATTTGCTGCTCAAGTTTGTAGAGGCTTTCAGCTGAGAAAGATGACTAACCCCCACCACTTTTTGGTTTTACTGTTAATTTAATAGCTGCAGCAAAGTATGCTACCTTCTGCTCCTAGAAATTCCAATATGGTAATGATCCAGGTGACAGAAAACGCTCATCCTGGAGTCTGGCATTAAATACCTCACAAAAACCCCAAAACAATAAAAAAAAGCCTCCACAGACACAGAACAGTCCATTCTGTTTCCACTGCAATGTTGAATCACGTCATGCTTAACAGAGCATTGTGGCTCCTTCCAACGTGGTATCTGCTCCCATTCCTTCAGTGGACTTTTGGGAAGCAGCCAGTTCTCACTGCTCCTGGCTCTTGTCTGCATTTTCCTTACAATCAAAGGTTAATCAATCCAGTAGTTCATGATCGCTTATTCAGATGTTAAAAGTAGCTCACACTTGTTCCTCCCACAGACTGTAGCTCTATCAGTCCCATACATCGCTGCTACAGCACTGCAGTGATGCATTTTATTAAGACCAAGAGAAAACAAAGCCAGAAGAGGAAGACATACTTCCGCCGACGAGCTTCTCTCATGATACGTTGCTCCTTGATTTGGCAAAATATACTTTTAGGCAAGTGACGGTGTTGAGCTATGCGTCTGATCCGTGGGTGATACTGGAACTTCTCCTTCAGCTTCTGATTGTAATTCATAGCTGCCTTCTCTCGTGGTGCAAGCTATGGGGAAAACACCACAGACAAGCATGTTATAAAAGAATAGGGATTTAACTGTCAGGATTTTCCCTACAAAACGAAATTTTAACTTTTTATTCAAATGGTTTCCCTTCTAGCAAATGGCTGTAACCACAGGAACTTCAGAATTTGGGTAGGTAACTATTAAAAGCCTACAATTTCAACAATATCCCAATGCTTAAACGCAAAACATTATTGGTTTCCAAGTTCAGTGAAGTAACTGAATTTACTTCCTGAAAAATCAGGTGTTAGTGTGCTGCAGAGAAAACAAGAGAGAATAGAAACAGCTGACAGTAAAACATCTTTGATCAGTCTGCCTGCTTTCCTAACCGCCAGTGATGGTCAACTTTTGCTGTGAAACAAAGATCTGCAGGCACTTTAAGCACTAGCTAGTTTAAGTACAATTGCTATAAATGAACTGTCTTCATGAACAGCTTTACAGACAGCTCTTTAGGTGGCCTAAATCTTACCCAGTGCCTTGATCCATTAGGAAGCACAGTGCACGTATCAGATTTCAAGTATTAGCTTGACTCTATGGCACAGAGGGAGTTCCAACTTTCACCAGGCAGCTACAAACAGCTTAGTATCACAAACACACCGAATACAGGTGAGGTAGTAATACCGCAAAAACGTCAGTTTTATCCATGCTTAAAATTATGTCTGAGCCACCATTAACACCACCGAAAGTGAGAAATGTTCTTTCCTGACAGTTAACCTACAGAGGATAGTTTTTTTTTAACTGGGCACGTTTCCTTTAGCCCTAATGCTTATTTATCAAAAGGGGAAAAAAAAAAAGCTGCACACTGTGGTTTTGTTTCAAGCATGTACTGTTTCACGAGGAACATCAGTTGCTCTATTTTGGATTTGCCTGGATCTCTGATCAGGCTGCCTTTCAGTCTAGTGAGCTCTCTTATAAACAGAAAATCTGTTAATATTAAAAATTAACAGAAGATAATCCTATCCTTCTCTTTCTATCCTCCTGCCTACACTATGTAACTACAATATTTCAGACATCTTAAAACCCTTCCTATTTTCAAACAAGCAGTGGCACGAGTCTTCTGCTGTTCCACATTTATTTCATCCACTACTAATTTTAAAATATTAAAAGCAAAACAAGAGTTCAGACAAATTCTATTTATTCAGCTTTGCCAATGACTCAGTTTCACTAATTTCTTACTTTCTCAAGAAAAAACAGAACCTGAATTTCAAAGGCTAACAACGAAATGAAAGCAGTAACAAAATCAACTTTATTACACACAAAAATGTGGCAATTCCACCTACATTACTATGAAACAAGCTTTTTTCCCCTTTCGAAATCAGCAATTGACTGTTTCTTCTCCACTCTGGAGGTCACTTTTAGAAGTGACTTCTGTTGGAATTATTTCATGAATTCTGAAAAATTAAATATCACACTCAGACAACTTTGGTCTGAAATACTTGGTTTCAGACCATTCATGGTATTAATAAAACATAAGGAAAAGAAGTTTCTCCTTTGGAACAAAAAAGAAACCAGGTACCAGATGTAGAGTTGTTCATCACTCCGAAAATTCTTATTCAGGCATCAGACACACAATGCTCTTAATCTCTGTTTCTCCACACCCTCTTATTTGTAAAAAACAAATCCTTCTGCTCTACTTACATTTATCATGACCTCTCAAATTTCAAGTAAATTTTACAATTTTAACTCACTGAAACTACCCCAGCCCCTTTACTGAAATTCATTCTAGGAAGCCAGCCTGAATAGCTGGTTCACTCTCAATAAATCCCAGGTGTTCCCACTTTGCAGAAAACTGCCAACATAATCCAAATTAAAGAGCTTTTATTTTAATTAAATGCAATGATTTTTCCTTTAATTTAAGGAGAACAAATTGCTGCTGACTTAGTATAACCTTGACGATTCTACAGACAAGAGGTGAATCTGTAAATTAAAGATACATCCAGGATATCTTATTTAAAAACTAATAATAGATTGAGAGGTGGTTATGTTATGTCTGATTCCATTTGTGCGTGTAATGTGGTATACAAAGGCACGTAGCCGGTGAATTTCCATCCAACTACGCAATGTCAACTGCCCATACACCAGCCTGTGCTAAGTCCACCCATCTCTACATGACAGTAAAAGAAAATTTTGCAGTAACAACAAGTTTCTGCCTACTGATGAGAGCGAGCCAACAGCTAAGAAAGCAGGCTGCAATAATGCACTGAATTCCAACATCTCTTGTGCAAGTCATCTTACAAAGGTCAGCGTCAACAGCTGAAGAGAGCAGCATTACTGCCCCTTCTGCCTGGAGCTGGAGAAGATGCCATAAACACAGCATGATTTAGCAGGATTAGAGATTTTGTATACAGGGACTAGAACACCCTACAATATAATAAATTAGGATTGATATGACATCATGAGTGGAAGACATGCTCGAAGATGACATATGGCCCCTTTTTCATACATTCCAAAAATGAATGTGTGACTTCCTTCCTATATGTAGGGAGTAGAAATTTTGTGGCAGAAAGACAGCCGACTTGTACCATTACCACAGCAGTATTTCATAGCTAATAACTAGAGTGAAAAAGGGGGACAGCGAACTCTAAAATGCAACCAAGTTGTCAGCAATAGGAAAACGTGTCCTCCAGTAAACTGCCCACACGCCCCTCTCCTCCCTCCAGATGGGAGAGGCTGGTTATTTTTCCCACCTAAGCAGAAGGAAGGTAAGCATTTTTCCAGAATCCTGACTGAAGAGCTAAAACCACCTTTAACAAAAAATTCTCTTGTTAAAGAGGGCTGTATTTGTACTGTGCAGTATCTAAAACTCCGCACTATTAAGATTCCTGTAATTCAGCACAAGAATAGGAAATGGCTGTTTATCTATCCTGTCCAGGACGCCCTTCTAGGTTAGAGCAAACAGAGCACAGTTACAACGTATTTTTAGAATGCAAAAGTATCCCAGCAGTTTTCTGCACAGTAGCTTGTCTGTCTTTAATTTTTTTCCATTGCTCTGATGAAAACACCTTTCTAAATTTATTGCCATAAAGTTTATTACTCATTGTTTCCTTGGACCAGAAATTTATGGCTTCTTTACATCTGAACAGATGACAAAAAAAGAAAGGCAACGTAGATGTTAAGAGCACAAAATCATAGCTAAAGACGTTACATGCGCACTGAATCCCAAAAATCACTACAAAAAGAATGTCGTGTCACACAGTATCTGGTACTGCTTGTTACCAGCCTTAACTCACGAAATGAACTGTATACCAGAAGGAGACTGAAAGGCTGTACAATTACTTAGACAGTTTTGATGCACTCCTGCTAATGCACTTTGCTAGATCAAAACCAAGCCTTGTAACTGCACTCTCTCCTTTGTCAGTCCTTACTCAGAAGCTGCTACTTCTACATCTTGTAAGAAAGCAGCAGATCCATGCTCCACTACTCTTACGGTCACTCCTCAACCTGGTTTTACATTTACTGAAATACAATCATTCCCAAGCAGAAAATTTTCTTCTTCAGTTGTCCGGCGCTCTAATTCCTAACTACTTTGGAAATGTAATGGAGCCAATTTTTGCAGCTGTTACTCACAGAAGTAATGTTACTAAGCATTTACACCCTAACAACTGCGGGTGTAGATTTTTTTATTTATAATGTGTCAATAGATTGAAGAACAATACAGCTTTTTGAAGTTTTACTGATGGTTCATTGCTTTCACTACAATTCAAAAAAACCAATCTCGCTCTTTGTCTTAATTAGATCAATTCTACTCTATTAACTGAAGTCTACTCTTATTTACTGCTACTTTTCCAGCCTTTGCACTCAGACAAGGCTCTATTTTCCTCTTTTCCTCAAAAGCCAAAGATTTCTTTTTGAAATCCCAAACCTCTCCAAGAGCACAGGTACAAAAGCCTCGAACATACGTAACATGTCGTATTTTATGTACATTTTTTGAACAGTCTGGAGTATCTCAAAAGTCTTGAGTCTTGTGCTTCTAGACATGGAGAGCTAGATGTTTACTGCTTTAAAAATAACACCTGTTAAGTTCTATTTAACAATAATTCTTTATTACTTAATCAATTTTTATTGAAAAAACTAAACATCGCAAATTATTTTAAAGCAACTTCTGCAATAGCTCCAACAGAAAGAATTGGGGCTTTTTTACCACTATGTAAAAACCTTGCAGACTTAACTGCCAGTGGAGTGGAGACACAGCATGCCTCTGGCTCCTCCAGAGACCTTTATTCTTACTTCAATGTTTCACTGATTTTGAATTATGAGTGCGATGCCAAATACATTAAAACCCAAAATAAACATGCGTGTCAGAACTGATAACTGCAACGGTAGCCACAGTTCAGAAAGTACAACTTTCCAACTGGATAAACATTCACCAGCCACAACATAAGCACTGTATATTCACTACAACTTCCTTGGAACTCAGCAATGCTATAAACATCTAAGACTAAGTACTCAAAGAAGGAGAGAAAGAAAAAAAACAACTTGATTACCATTTTTCCTTCTCTTTCAGGATGCTGGTTTCCATCCACCCCCACCCCAAAAATATCCATCTTAAACACAATGTATTACAAGATGTTAGCATTTTATCAGAAATACAGTGACCTTTGCATGAGTCATTCAATCAAATCTTCTCAGCGAAGAAAAATAGCAGACCAAGCAACTAAGCATTTAAGACGTATTCTGACACTTCCGACAGAATTACTGAGTGTTCAGCTTTGAATATTCAAAATGTTCAAAAAATAGCCACAGACTATGGAAGAACTGGACATTTATAAAATGAGCAAGCATATGTCTGTGAAGATAAGAACACCAATCTTCTAAAAAAGAAGCAGGTACTAAAGAAAAACAGTGGAACCTGACAAACAGCCATTAACAGTTCCAACGTTAAGAATCACAGGAACTCCCAGGTTGGATCAAACAAGGATTGGCACAGTTGCCTGAATCCAAGCAACATTTCCAAGGTATATCCAAGAACATGATAAGCCATAAGGATTCCACTCAAGTCCTATTAGCAACAATTATTCTCTAAACATCTGAAAAATAAAATTTCATAGTGCTTCTAAAAAAAAAATTTTAAAAAATAATAATTATAGCAGCTTCAGACAGTCACTAATTCAATATCCAAATTCTGTGTCTTCCTAAATTCAAGGCTTCGGCAGCATCATGCTTGAAAACATTTCCACACAAGGGGATGTGAAACATTATCTCCTCTTACTATAACATAATTCTTTACAAGTTCATTAGCACCATCCATGTAAAATGAAAGCAGTTTTTCTACATAATTCAGTATGTCCCTTTTAAGTTCTTCCTGTATTTCTAAATAATTTTGCTTTCTTAAGACGTCTTTTGATCATGTTGCAAGGTGTTTTTTTAAGATAGGATGACAAGTTTCATATTTTAAATGATGGGATGACTTCCATTTCTGACAGGGAAAAACACACACTTCCCCCCTGCCAAATCAAACAAAAATCAAAATGAAAGGAAAAACACCAAACCACATGCCACTTGACCTGTGTGTTATAGATAGCTATTGACTTAGTTCTCTTGTGAGCTGACAGCCAAAGAGCTTTGTCACATGTGTTTACAAACCCTTACACGCACGCATGCTACAAAAGCTGTACTTGTATGATCCCACAACAGCAGAACTGAGTTGTACGGGCAGCCTCCAAGAGGCACGGCAAGCAGCAACACTGGACTTACAAACAGGAAAAAAAACCCCAACCAACCAACCATACTATTTTATGTAAGATTCACTGTTAGGTCAAGAACACAAGGGTATTCATGTGCAGACCGTATCCAACACCCAGTACTCCTAATTGGTCGTGCCTTTTTTAGGCCCACCCATGGCTAGTTTTCACTGATGCAAATACCACAGAAAACAGCAGAATGTCGTTTACCACTCTACATTTTGAATACTTAAACAATAGCTAAATAGTCCTTCTGGTAGCAGTATTTCTGTGATGCAGGAATTTGCCTATTACTTCGTCAAGCCAAGCATCCTCACTCTTTCATAAAGGAGCCAATGCCACCTAGTAGTCAATAAACAAAACTCTGTTTGCATCTGAAAATATCAGGAATCATTCTATATGAAAACGGTATTTTCAACATTCTTTTTACCCACTTGTCCTTCACACAAAGGGCACAGAGTAAAGATGCGTGTCAAAAGTACCAGGCAATTCTGTTACAGAACAACATCTTAGAGAGACAGCATGCTCTCTCACTAAAAATATAGTGAATAGAGAAAATTTCAGTTAACACCGTAAAGCCAGGTGTAAAAGGCCTTGGATACAATAGGAAAACAGGTAATATTTCTGCCCAATGCCAAACCGTCTAAGCAAATTCCACATAAAAGTCAAATCAAAAAGTAAAGTCTGCAATGAGATTTGCAGAGTCCTGGGAATTAGCAAGTATGGGACTGATGTTTAAATGTTTGCCCAAAGCACTACATGGGAAAATTCCAAGAATCAATTCAGAACAGAAAAAAAATTAGCATCCTCAACAAAAAATAAGTTATTCCATAGTTACTCCATTAAAGAAGTTCAACTTCAATAATAGTTTGTAACCACAAACACCATACAGGCTAAAGTTGTGGATTTTTTATCTATAGCTCTACAGGAAAGATGAGAAAAACAATAGGACTTCCAAATACCTATGGTGGCCCATGGCTAAAGGTCTACACATTGTTTTAGCTGTGCTACTCCACATCCAGCGCTTCACAGCGAACATTCAACAGTCCATGAATTATTCCATTCCGCATTGTAGCCTTAAGCACTCCTACCACTCCCATTCACCTGCCAGCTCTCCCAGCTCTGCTCCACTTCCGTCCTACACAGACACCATAACTCAATGGAGCTTTAGGTAACCACAACTAGCCCTAGACATAACTACGCAAGAGATCTACCCCCTTAACTGTACAATATTCTTTGCCTGAGCTACAGCTTCCCTTTCCTCCCCCCTCAATCTTTCGTAACATCAAGTAGAAATTCCCCCAAGCATTATTTGACAGCCATGCTGATGGGCTCAGAAAAAAGCAATGTAAGCACCTCCAAAATACCACAACAATATAAAGCTACATAAAAGGATTACTCCCAGCAGACAAAAGTGTCAAATTCATGCTCCAAAGTTATTCAATACTTTAATACAACTCTGCAGATGAATATAGGCAAGTGGTAACTGTAATAGAACATTTTGGCTTTGTCTATACATAAATGTTTGAAGAAGTGTAACTGAAAAGATGTATCTAATCAGACTGATGTCTGTTCCTAGTGGGAATACTTCAACCAAAGTGACTTACATTGAACTAAATGGACTTCAGACACCACAGTAGTTTGCCCACTTGACAGCTGAGAGTTGAATAGGTTAAAGACAATCTCAGTTATGCATCCATTGGTGCAAATGGACTATTTTACAATGCATATGCTTATCACTGGATGAACAGCACGTGAACCAGTCACATGCTGGTCAAAATTTTTAAAAGTAGTAACCGTGAGCTTCAGTAGAATGACATGTTTGGTAAACCATAATTTATTGCCTTCTCTCTAGTGCAAAGAGATGAATTCTCACCTGTAGCACCCAAGTAAAACACTCTAAATAGTTTAGTTAGAACTGATGATCGTTTACATTAAACAAGACCAAAAAAGTCATTTTGTGTAGCAATAACAAGGCGTGTGATTTTATTATAAGCTGCAGTAAATGCAGTGAGTTATACTGCACATGTCAGTTTTCAAATTGAATGCTAATGTCAAACTCTAATTTTACATTTTCCCTTTAGAAACAAGTTTTTAGAAGTTGAATAGGCTAAATGGCTGTAATAACAACAAAAAACCCCAAACGTCTTGGGATAACAAAACGCAAAATGCAACTCTTACCACTCCCAGTTTTTCAGAAGCATTAGCTTTCCACAGACGAATATTCATCTCATCTGAGCCGCACAGAATATATTTGCTATCTGAAGTCCATTTCACAGTGATGACATGCTGCATCCGTTTTGTATGATATACCTCCCTAAAGCAAAGAGAAACATTTTTAAATGATCTATCATCATTCTTCCGGCCAACATTACCTTTCAAAGAGCAGGCAGCATTCCATTCAAGGCAAAATTGTTTGGTTTTGTTTTTTTTTTAAAAAAATCTGAATTTTTAACATTATGCTCACCTTAAATCTATATAGAGACAGACATTCAAATAAAGTATGATGGTTAGACTGGTAACGGACCGCCTAGGATAAGATGCTTTTTAAGTAAGTGCTATCACAGAATCCTAGAATGGATTAGGTTGGAAGAGACCTCACAGATCTGCCTTGGTCAGGGACACCCTTCACTAGACCAGGCTGCCCAAAGGCCCATCCAGCCTGGCCTGAAACACTTCCAGGCAGGGGGCCTCCACAACTTCCCTAGGGAACCTGTGCCAGGGCTTCACAATAAAAATTACAGTAAATAGTTAAAGAATAACTCTTTTTGCAAAACACATCATGGGTATACAGTGGGATATGCATACTGTTCCTGGAATAATTTTCATTAATATGCTGTTACACTGATCAAGCATTATAGAATGGGACTGCAGAAGAATGGGTGCCAAAGAATCTGACACCACCATTACGAATAAGAAAGAGAACAGTAAATAAACCTCTTCCGCTGTCCATTTATGGCTTGGCAATGGATTGGTATGGTGATTTCCCTCCTTTCTCAAGAAATGGACTTTCTTATAATTACCTAAAGGACTCCTAGGAAAAATTTTAAACCCCTACAAATTTAAAGAAAAGTCTACATCCTACAAACAAGAACTCAAAAAGAAATATCAGCTAGTAAAAAAAGGATTCAGAATAGCTGTGTGGCTATTAAAGCATAAACTACATTTAATTTCTACCTGTCAGATTCCTGCTCAACAAGTGCTGGGACATGTTGAAAAATGTTTCTACATGTTACATTTAAAGCAATATTTTATCTAATTTTCATTAATATGTACGAAACAAACAGAACAATATTTATTAATAAAGTTATTCTTTTATTTCTGCTATAAAAATATAGGACTAAGAACCGTTTTCTGGTAATTTTAATTATCTATTAGCATTCTAAAAGTGAAGAATAAGTAAGACCTACTTACTGCCTACTTATTGGTCACTAATACCCACTCCATTAGTAAATCAGTCACACACTGCAGCTTATAGACCAGGTTTTGCCTTTTTATTTGTTTTTACAACTAAAATCCAAGTAGTAATGGAAAGGAAACATGGAAACACCACCTATTCAAGAGCCATGGAAAAACTAAACTGAGGTTGAGCTGGAAGAGTTGTGAGAAAAACAAAAGTAATCAATATATCACCTTAAATAAGCCTTAATAAGTTTAAACATCTCTTATAATTCACACTCAGGCGACGGTCTACAAGAACAAGCACGTGGAAGGCTAAGCACAAGGACCTTCAGAAAACATTAACACTCACATCTGATTTTTTACTGGTACTGATGTTTAACAGCGTGTGTGCAAACCACACATTTTCATAAGCACTGCTGTATTTACTTTCTTTTTACTATTTGGCTCAGTAACAAAGCTTTTCTTCATCCACCTTTGGGGAACTAAGTACTTTTCCTTCACTTACTCTGAATTTTCAGCCTTTGTCTCTCTTGTTGCCATCTTCACAGGTTATTAAGTATCTTTCTCAGGGAAAGAAAAAACACAAAACATGGCCAAATAACCTGGATGTGTCATGTAAAAAAAATTCAGAGAGAGACGGTTCTGTTTACAAAAAACTTACTAAATTTAATCAACTTCATAAGGAATCATATTTCTTACAGCTAATCATTTTCCTAATTTAAGTTTTCAATTTAAAATAAAATAGAAAGCAGTGGAAGTTAGGGGTTTTTCAGATTGGTGAGAGATCAAAAGCCAAAACTGGAATACCATCAGGATCCTCATCTAGAGATACTCCTTAAGCACCCTCTCAGTTTTTCAAGTGAGATCAGATCTTCCATTTGGAGGCTCTTCTCCAGTCCATGGGTTTCATTTCAACTGTGCAATGCTGAAAAAGCCCAGCTTTTAAAGAATTTTAAATGTTCCACAATGCCCTAGTCAGCCTCTGTGAGGTCAAGTTCTTAATTTGTAAGGCTTTGCCTCACTAGATTTATGGTCACCGCAGAGAAAGGGAAAAAAGGGGGGACAAAGAGGAAAATTCCTTCCACTGGCCTTGGCAACAATCTGCTGTAACCTGGAATAAAGCCTTTTACTGTTGCATTATGGGGTCTGCAAACTTTCCCCAGCTGATATGCTTTAACTTCGAAAATCACTATTTTTGTGAACTATTCCACAGAAAGGAAAATCTGTAGCACACAGCAGCTGCTGACCATACTGTTTAATGAAACAAGAATTTTCAAAAAGAATCAAAACAAACCCACAAAGGAACTGCAATACTTAGCTACATTTAAAATATTATTGCAAGACAGGAGGAAAATGAGAACGACATGTAGATTAGATATAAAGGAAAATGCAAACAGGCCCTCTCAACCTTTAATGCAGTACAGGAGCCTACAGTTACATTGAATAATGTGTACATAGCTACTTCAGTCAATTATAAAAATTTACTCCTTCCCAATCAGTATTTCAACATTTTCAGCCCCTAAACCACCTTCTGAGGGGTGAGGTTGGAGAGAAGACAGCAACTAGAATGATGGTAGAATAAAGAAAAGAAAAAAAAAAAGGAAGAATTGACAACAGAGAATAATGAAGGTAGGTTTATGAAGAACAAATGATACCAGACAGATCTGATAACTTGCTTCAATTTTCATCAAACTGGAAAAAAAAATAATGGAGACACAGTAGATCCAATCTGAACTTCAGCAAAATATTTAATACACTGCCTTATGAAATCTCACATGGAAAACTAATTCAAAGTGAACTGTATTCAAAGCACTGTCACATGAATCAAAACCTGGTTAACAAAATATGACCAAAAGGTAATAAGCGTACTGAAACAGATCACAAAAGTGTCCCAAACTGATCCTGAAGAATTCACAGAACAATGCTTTTCACACAATGTCTTTAGCAATCATCCATATAGGATGACGACAGTCCCTAGAAAACCAAATGCTACAATGTGTAAGGCACTGCAGACTTAAGTGGTGACAGATACAGCTCAAAGCGATCTAAAAACACTGAAGATACATATAGAGGGAAATAAGATGAGACTCATCTTGGTAAAATACAAATGAGTACACTCAAGAACAATCACCAACTGTAATTTTAATCCAAAACTGCTTAAGTATGGCTATCCATTAAGTAGATGTTCTACTCTAATATATATCCCAGAATTATGTCAACTACGCAACCTGTCAATCTCAAGTTACATACAGAGTAATGATTTTAATATTCACAGAAGTGAATGCCGTAATGAAGATGTTAATGAATGAATTAAGAATTCTGACAACTAAAGAGGGAGGTCACTGGAATGAATGACAGCAAGCGAGAAAGGTGTAAAATCACTCACCTGCTGTGACCTTTGTCTACAGGGAAAATGCGGACAGACTTATCAAAGCTTGCAGAGACAAATTCTTTCCCAGTGGGTGAATAATCCACATCCAGAACAGCAGACACGTGATCCATGTGCACCATCACAGGTGATTCAAGAAAGCGCATATCGAAAGTATACAAGCTTTAAAATAAATACACCAACAGCTTAACATCTTAACAACTCCTAAGTAAACAGTACTTTTTTGCTGAACAAGTACTTCAATAGTACATAAACCACACTTAAGGGTAGATCCATATAGCTCAAGAGACTACTCATAACACATAAAAAAAGAATGATGTATTGGTTAGGGTTTGAAAAAGGTTTGTTAACCAGAAGCTTTAGTTACTGGATCAGACCCAGGTTTCTTGCTCAGTGTCAAAGAACAGACAGGCTGCACTATTCCCTTCATCATCTGTTCATGGGTCACTGACCAGCCACTCACACTGTCCTCCTTGACTCCCATCTTCAGATGTAAGTATATAACCTGAACTTGGACAAGCATCTCTGAATCATTACAGCAAGCCTCTCAATTCTGCAAATTCTGCTTCTAGATATTCTGATATTGGGAACTCATAGCAATTCAGAGTAGACTCTGAAGTCCCCATTTATTAGCAGCCTTTCCTACTGCCTAACAGTCTTTAGGTCAGACAATGTAGTCCAAGGAAAGCTTGGTCCTTCAATACCTGGAGATACAAGCACATTACCTGTAGAAAAGGATTACGTTAAAAATAAACACACAGCTGTTGGACCACAGCTGGTTTGCTCTTCAGCATTTCAAAGCTCAAGTGAGCTCTACCTGTACTCCCTTTGAGTCGACAAGCTCATCGACACAAAGCAAGGCATAAGAACTGAGCAGGTCATTACTTTGTCTAGTGCCAATAAGCAAACATGCTTTACAAAGCACTTAATGAAACCTGCTGAAGATATACTATTTGGTAGAAATACTATATTAAAAATTTGTCATTTACCAGGTTTCTCACCCTCCTTGCTGCAGATGAATGCATAACTGGAATTAATTCTATGCTTCTTATTCAACAGTTTACTGGCAACTATTGCTTTTTCCTTCTAAACTCCCAAAGAAAAACTATGCTAGTGTCATATTCAAAACCACTACTCCACATAATCAGCTAACACTTGCACGTACATTTGCCATCATGCTTATATTAATTGCTTTACTTAGCAAGAGGACAGTTTCCCCTGACAGTAATAGCTACCATTTTTAGTTTATCAAGGGAGGAAAAAAAACCCCAACATATAAACAAACAGATTAGGTAGACTGTTAGCCTTACCACATCATAACCGAAATAGGTGAAAAGCAGTACATTAGACACAACACCCCCTTTCAAGGTCTGGACAAGACTCCATTTCCTTGGAAAAACAGCCTTAAGATAAGTGATAAAATTCATACGTTCTAGAAGAAAACAGCAATCTATTGTTAGATCACTGACTTCTTGGAAGAAAGGATATGGAGCACATTTGCAGTGGCCTACTTTTGAAGAGACAGCTTTTTCAGTATCAGATTAGCTGTTCACATGAATAGTATTGTTCAAAAGTAAAAAACTGCTCTGAGACATTGACAGGATGAGCACTGCAGTCTCTGGAATTGTTTCACAAAAGATTAATTTTTTAAATTTTCTTTTAAAGAAATACTCTCATCAAAATAGCTGATCTGTACAATATATCAATTTCACAAGAGCTGGCAAGAAAATAAACACTTACATTGTCTCAGTCTGGCCCAACAGTACTTTTTTTCCAGGTCCTGTTGTAAGTTACACTGACACTTGCATTTGTTCAGCTGTGTTTTTTCTAAGTTACGCTGCTTTTTACTGCCCTAGGTACTCAAATACAGAGAAAGAAGCAGTCTACTATAATTTTTTTTGTTTTTTTTAAATCAGTGAACCTATAATTCTCTAGATTATTACTTAAGTGATTCAAATTTAGAGTTTAGGTAGTTTTTTAAAACAAAAATATTTTAGCACTACGATAAATCACCAAGATAGAGATGAAAATTATCAGGATTATCAAAAAGCAAGGTCACACTTACTTGTAATCTTCATTTGCTGCAGTAAAAACAAAAGCTTCCATGGGGTTCCAACACAGTGTGTTTGTCCTCATGTTCAAGATAACCTGAAAGATATTTACACATTGCTACCTTATTATACACAGTAAAATATTCCCTACGGTTCAGAACTCCCTATACTGCTGGAGAGAAGTACTTCACAGAACTATGACAGAGAAACAGTGACATGCCAGAATGTTTCCTTAGCAATGTCAGAATTTGAACTCAAGACATTCCCTCATGATATCCTCATTGCTTTGTGCTACATGACAATTAAATTTTCCTCAGTAAGTCATCTTAGAAGCAGATTGTTCTAAGTCACCATTTAGCATGTAAACGTTAGTGGTCAACATGTGAACTTGGAACTTCTGAAAATTCCACTTTATCATATTTACGTTAAGTAATCTACAAACTCGCCCAATTAAATTGTTATTTCAAGGGATACAGTCATTAACTGACACTGTGAACCAGCATTTGCAAAGCTGTAACAACATCTTTATGTTCTCCCAGTTATCACTATCCCTTCATTATCTTATCTCTGAAATTGCAGTTCATGAATCCTCCAGGAAAGTTGCCGTTTCTTGTTAAAGCACCAAGCAATGTAGGTAGAAGCTACTGGGTTGCAAGCTGCTCACCACTACCACCTTATTAGCAGCATATTTACTACGCATTCCTGAGATTTCCTTGCCACTAGTAACCACACGGCTACAAAGAGGCTTGTTTGCCTTGAAGTGGGAGGAAGCAGCTGAGGACAGCCTAATAAGACCCTTCTACTTTGCTAACAGTGGATTAAACAAGAAGTATTAAGAATCTGTATGTCAGAAGCCCCCACCGTGGAGGACAGCTGTGGCAGTAACAGCTGGTCCCCTGAGGGAGAAGGGGAGGCAGGGAGGAGGTCATCTAACACCCCTTGCGACACAACAGCTTTGGCTTTTGCCATCTTGGAGGAGCTTTCGACTGCTGTGTTTAAAAATAAATCCCATACAGTACGCCTGACACAAAGCAGATGTATAATTACTGGACAACTTATTAACAAACGGAACAACTCTAAACAGGATTTTCCACAATGCTCCAGGCCAGCCATAATCCTACTTGAAAATCCTGAAATTTGGGTGTTTAACACTACAGTACTCCAAACTCATTTTATTCTCAGCTTACTGTACCAAACACCATCTATTTACATACATTTAACAAAATATAGTTGTACAATCATAAATCTTACAATAACGAATACAATCTCAAAGCATTTAATAATGATGACCTCTATTGACCTCCCCTCAAAAGAGACTCTGATTTTATGAGCATGTGCATATTCTCACAATTCTCCTTCTCCCTAAGTTTCCTCCATCCTCATTTCCTAGGTGACATTATCCTGTTCAATACGAAGTCTGCGCTTGCAAAATACCGTTCATTTCCAGAAACTACATGCATCCAGAACTGAATGTAATCATCAGATGTCTAAAGTGATCTCTGTTTTTACTGAAAGGATAGGCCACTGCAAGGTCCTACGTTTACAGTAACATGACAACTAGAACTTGTTCAGATTTCAGTATTGTTGTTCTAATTATAAACCTTCCATATATCTGGGAAGCTAATAATCAAGGAGGGTTCTTCATTCTTCCCTGTCCAAGTTTTTCAGCACTGCAAAATGCGTACATAATTAATGTTAACACATTATACGTACAATAAACTTTAAATCGTGCCACAAAATAACTCTTAACATTGCTGAAAAATCCATCACTTTTTCAAAAGGGGTCAGGTTTTGTCACAGTTCATGCTCTACATCTTGCTTCACTCTTTTCTCACTTAAATTTACAAGCATTCAGTTTATTTCAGCAGTGGCATTTGGAATTAAAATAGTGCGTAAAAAAAGGGATTCTCCGTACAGTTCCAGCATTATATTCATAACAGCTATGTAAGGCAACTTGGGCTGAAAGTGATTTAAGTTGCTGTAAATACGTTACTAATGGCATTTCAGAACTATCTAAACCCATAGCAGAGCCATCTTCTGACATTATTTTTAATGAATTGTATCTACACTTAGTCATTTCGTAAGAAAAACTCCTTATTAAGGCAAGCCAAAGTTGTGAAGTCCCTGAAGACTTGGCTATCTTGGTGGGGTTTTTTTAAACTGTAAGCACTTGATTACAAAAAGCATCAACCTGGAGATTTTGCAACTACTTGAACACAAAACCAGATCACTCAATCTGTCTTTGTTTACTACCTACAAGGTATTTGGTTGAGGTGAACAGCTAAGAATGTTATAAGCAATGGACAACATGGTTCCTGTCAGTTGTTTAAATGCTGAAGTCTATCCTTAAAACTCCCTCTTTTCCTGTGATCCCACAGGTTGCACAAGAATGACTTTTGAAGTATAATAACTTCTATTAAAACACCTTCTTGTCATGCAACAGCAGTGTGTCCCTTCAGCTTTTTTAGACTAGTTCTTATTTTACACTTAGGCAGGATCTCACCATCTTATCCGTCCCTCTTTGAAACTAAGACTTCAAAACTCACACACAGGACAAACGGCTTCACAGTGTGGAAAGTTGTACTCCTATTTCCGTAAAAGGGACTCCCACCGAGTTCCAAACTCAGGGCAGCGTGTGAGCCGCTTTGCTGATCAAACACCAGGAATGCAGCAGTGTTAGAAGCCAGTGCCCATATGTAGGTACAGTACCTCTAATACGCAGCACCCTTCCCTTGGGAGTTGCAGAGCTCTTAGCTCTCAAAGCAGAAATGGACATTCAGCCTGCCTCTGCACATAACCATTCCTACCCCAGCAGGAAACCCAGCACTGTATCCACAGATGCACGAAGTATTCAGTGGTTTACTCCTACAGCAGGAAATGCACCTAAGCACACTGCTTACTACACGAGATACAAATATCTACCTGCACACACGTGTATAAATGCACACACATATATACTTTTATATGTTTAGCACATAGACATATGTAAAATTCTGTTAGATCCGAACCTCACAAAGGCTCAGACTACATCCTTTTCACTTGTAACTGCAGATCACAACACTGGTTGCGTTCATTTTGACATTCAGGTCTCCAACTGGCACCACTGAATTTTTTGCAAGCATTGGCTCAGTGGCACAAATGAAACTTCATGAAATATTGTTGGGGCACAGGAAGAGAAAGAAATACTGTTATGCCAACAACATTCCTATTTCTATAACTACTAAGTACTTTTATAGTGTTTTACTGTGTATCAGACCAGAGTCACTGCAGGCAGTATGTAACATACCAGAAGGATACCAAGTATATATTCACAAGCCAGAATTTGTATTTCAAGAAGAAAATTGTTAAGATAGTTCTGGGGTTCAAAAATATTGTACTTGATCAAGATTAATATGCGTGTAAGCTTCTTGTTTGAAATAAATATATACATTCTCTTGAAGATAAGTAGGAATCTTCATGTCATTGGTAAATTCCACACATAAATACAATTTTGGTTCCACTGTAAAGGTTTTCTGACTGTTTATGCTAGGTGCATAGGGGAGGGTTTATCTGCATTTAAAAAAAAAAAAAAGAAAAACAACCACCTTTTCAAATGCAGAGCAAGGCTTTCCAATGGCCTTAGGAGTTACCTTGTTTCCTTCTGGCAAGAAGGAGGAAAAAAAATAAAGTAAAAAAAAAATCACGCATACACAGACAGAATGCAATATAGGAACATAAAGTTCTTATTGTGAAATTGCTGTCAGGTCAGGCATTTTATCAAGAATTACAACAGAGTGAGCATGACAGGTGGCTTGAATGCAGGAAAGGACCCTTCTAACTGCATGGTTTAAATTCCAACATTAACTAGAGCTCTGTTGAAAGACTCAGAATTAGATAGTGAAAACTCAGTGACCTCACAGTTCCAAACTTCCCTTCCTCTGTTGTTGTCAACAGTTACAGACTATTTACATATTCGGTATGATTATTAGTGCCATAAGCTCCTGTTAAAAAGAGATTACCTTCTTTAATGGAGTTGATTTTCTCATATCATATAGCACAATGTTTCTGTCAGAAGCACAGCTTCCCAAAAGGT
>VWZZ01006375.1:167542-189368 GCA_013399095.1 Psophia crepitans | reverse complement strand
CGCCGCTGCGGGCGGCAAAGCCAACCTGCAGGAACCCCGCGGAGCCGGCCGCTCCTCCACCAGGGACCCACCGGCCCCCGGGGTGTTTGGGGGGGGTTTGAGGCAGAGCGCGGCCGGCCGAGCCTGCGCATTCCGCCCCAGGCGGCGTGCGGCTGCCTGACAGCCGGCGCGGCAGCGCGGCCCCGCGGCTCGGAATAAAGGGGCTGTAGGCGGCAGGGGCCGGCCTGGGGCTCCTTCGCCTCCTGCCCCAAAGCTGCGGCTTGCTGTCCGGCCTGGGGGCCGCACACCGCGCCGGGTGCCGGCCGAGCCCGCCGGGCTGTGCCCTCTCCCCTGACCGTCGGTGCCATAGGACGCGGCAAGATTGTCTGGTGTTAACAGGCGGGTTCTCTCAAGCCAGCGCTCAAAGTTCACCTTTATGCCGAAGATTTTCAACACTAAAAGTGTAACGGTAGTTTTATAATAACCTCGGTGGTTAACAGCAGTGGTATTGTTCTGCAGAAAGCTCTAACTTGTTTGTTTTTCTGCAGGGAAGCGTGTCAGCTTCGCCCTGCTGGTTTTGCTGTTAACGTGGGAAACACGTTGCCCTTTTATCACATTCTTTTTTATGGAGATGGAGACGTTTTGCTGTATCTTTGCGCTGTTACCTACATGGATACGTGGGTGTTTAAGATACTGAGCACAAATAGTGAACTATCAGAGTTTTACAAATTTTAAAGCATTGCATTTCCAACCAGACTCTTTGCAAAGTTGGATTTATATGCTTTCCTGCAAGGGGTAATGGGTTTAAGCTGAGGGAGGGTAGGCTTAGATTAGATGTTAGGAAGAAATTCGTTACTGTGAGGGTGATGAGGCACTGGCACAGGTTGCCCAGAGAAGCTGTGTCTGCCCCATCCCTGGCAGTGTTCAAGGCCAGGTTGGATGGGACTTTGGGCAACCTGGTCTAGCTGAGGGTGTCCCTGCCCATGGCAGGGGGGCTGGAACTAGATGATCTTTGAGGTCCCTTCCAACCCAAACCATTCTGTGGCATCCTAGTGTGGGCACATCCTGCACTGTGTTATGAAAGGTGTAGCTCAGAGAAGCGCTCCTTTCTCTCTGTTTTGCACTTCCAATGCTGCATCTGAACTACTGTGTCTAGTTTGGGGCTCACCAATGCAAGGAAGACACTGACATACATGTGTGATTCCAGTGGAGGCCACCAGACTGGTGAAGGGGCTGGAGCACATGGCATAGGAGGACAGGCTTGACAGAACAGAATGGGTTCAGCCTCAGGAAGAGAAGGCTGAGGGGAGATACATCGCAGTCTATGGCTATGTGGTTGGAGGACATGAGAAGATGGAGATAGATTCATCTTGGAGGTGAACAGTGATAGGGTAGGACGGAACAGGCACAGGTGGGAACATGGAAAATTCCAGTTATTTATTAGGAAAAAGGATTTTTACTGTGAAAGTGGTCAAATACTGAAAGCAGTTACCCAGGGAGGCTGTAATCTCTTCAGCCTTGGAAATGTCCGGGAACTGACTGGACATATCCCTGAGTAACCTGATCTAATTAGATCTTTTGAGCAGGGGGTTGGGTTAGATGACTTCTGGAGGTCACTGCCATCCTACATTACTATGTGATTATATATGACAGTTTCAGTTTTGTTTCTGGTTTCCATCTGTCAGGTTTTAGTTGGACTCACCAACACTCATGGCTGTTATGCAAAAGTTTGTTATGAATCATTGAGATCTGTAGTCCATCTTTTAACAGAATAGCTCATGTATTGATTCTTGATACTCAGAGAATACACCTTTTGGCACAGGAGAGAAAAAGATGCTTGCATGCTTTGAATTTAGATGTCACTTAAGGATGCAGGCTCTTCCTCCCTGCTGCATGAGTGTCGTTAACAGCTCGCTCTTTCCTTTATTGGGGGCCGAACCAGTATGTTTCTGAACTATACCCAAGTTATTTGCTAGTATTCCAGTGTTAGACTTATTCTGCCCTACCTCCAGGTCGCTTCTTAGTCAGGCTGTACAGAGAGAAAGGAGGGGATAATTTCACATGCTTGTTTGGGTTGAAAATAATGATTCCTATGTTTTGTCTTCAATCAGGAAGAGCTGAGATCAGAAATCAATATGAAGATTCTTGGCAGCATCCTTGGCAGACAGACTTGCATTCGTGTCTCTGATTTCCCACTTTGATATGTTTATAAACCTGATTTAATGACAGCATGGTAAAAAAATCAGAAAGGTCTTTGGGAGAGGTGTAGCACTGCTCATTCAGGAGGGAGAAAAGAGGCATTTAGTTTGTGTTTGAGTTTTGAGTGATTGTCAAGGTGTTGAGTCCTTGTTGCTGTGTGCTCAGAAAATCCATTTTGTCTTTAGTTCTGAAGTCACGATGTACAGTACTGTACACAAAGTTCCAAGGAGAGTGAATAATAAACGTGCCACTGAACAGAGGACATGTGAAATTCATGACTACCAAGATTAATGTTGATGGGGACACAAAATCAATGCTGACTGTAAAACTTCCAAATTAATTTTCAGTAAAATTGCAATCTAACCTTATGTCTATCTCAAGAATGAAAGCTGCCGCTGTATTGGCATTATAGAGTAATTTAGGTCAGAAGAGATCTATGGAGTTCACCTCCTACTCAGATCTAAGGCCTACTTAGATCGAATTGCTCAGTCTTTTCCACGAGAGTTTTGAGTAGCTCCAAAGATGCCTCTTCAGGTAGTTTGTTCCAGTATTTAACCACTCTGATGGAGAAAAAGTTCTGCTCAGACTTGCCTCTTTTCCAGCTTGTGTCCGTTCCTTTTTGTCATCTCACCATGCATCACGCATGTCATCAGTAACCAACTTACTCTCTTGCTGTTACAGCAGTTGCATGAATATCCATGTTCTAAATCAGGTGTCAAACAAAAACCAGCATGTTTTTTATGTTGTTGACAGTCATATTTTCTGAATATTTGGACAAGCAACTGTTTGATTACTGGGTGGGAGAAGTGTATGCATTTGGTGTTTTCCTGCAAATGTATTCAATGAGAATAGGAGAATGTGAGAATTTTTGATGGAAATAACCTTTGAGCGTTCTGGTGAAAACCGACTTTGGAATCAACGTGACATGACCTGTTGAAAATATTCACATCTTTATAGAACGTTTCAAAGAGGAGTTTAAATTTAAAGAGTTGTTATTGGGAGGCATGTCTAAACTCCTCATAGGAATGTGTTGTCAAAGACCACACACGTATCACTTCAAATATGATGTGGGATTGCTGGGATGCTAAAAAGAAGAGACAAAAAAAGTCAATTCAACGCTGCTGCTCACCAAAACTGCTCAGCAATACATTTGTTTAGCCTTGTCAGAGTCATGGGAAATTTTCTCTTGCAGAACTTGGAAGTTAATTTTCTTTTTTGGTTTTTTTTGTTTGTTTGTTTCTTTTTCCATTTTTTTTAAGTTCTTTAACTCTAGACTTACAAAACTGTAAACCCCAATTCTTGCATACTTTTAAAATAATAATTTTTAAAATACAGCTGATCAGTTAGGTTTCATGTTCTTTTTTAGCTTGCTTTGGAGGCTGTGTACTTTTGTGGTGGCTTTATACAGCTGAACTTCATGATTCCTGAAGCGTTTTTCAGTATAATTTCTTTTTTCCTTTTGTAGTAAGTGATGGATTGGAGCTGAGGCCTAAATACAATGGTATTCTCCACTGTATGACCACTGTCTGGAAGCATGAAGGACTACGAGGCTTATATCAAGGGGTAACTCCAAACATGTTGGGCGCTGGGGCTTCCTGGGGGCTTTACTTTTTCTTGTAAGTAGACCTGTAAAACATGTCACAACCTGTGCCATGTAATGTTCAGATATACACTGCATCTTCTTTGGGGGGTATAAAAATGTGCTAAGTGACTTATAAACTTGTGATTCTTTTAGTAAGTCCAAGTCTTTCCTATGGTTTGCTGTTTTAGAATTTTAAGCAATTTGAGTCAGAGACCTGTTCCTTTGTCAAGTACTGTACATTCCCTTGATGCTGAGAAAATGCTAAGGGACTTGAGAGATGGTGGCATCATTCATGAAGTCCTCTAAAAGTGCCGATACACTGTGCTTAAAACCTCACAAAAAATAAAAACCTGAACTGTGTGTTAAGAATTAGAGAACATGATAAAGTTTTCTACTAAAGCTAAATGTTGAACTGATTTTAAATAATTTTAGTGGCAGTCAGTTCTTTCATTGCTTTTGTGAGTTGATGGGCTTTGCTTATAAAGCCCATTTTTTAATACTCAGTCTTTTCTACTTCATTAGCTGTGTAACTGTGACCTGATTTGCTGCTGATCCCTATTAATTGAAACACTTTAGGGAACATTAGTTGATACACCTATGCCAACCTCACTTGTCTAGACTCTGCTATTGTACTTCAGTCCTCAAGCTTTGCTACTGACAGTTCAGCTCCTATTGACAGTTTCTCAATCCACAAAGACTGGAAACCGGATCGAGAGAAGAAGGCTCAGTGTATTTCTGAGCTAGAAGATAGACACCTGTCACTGTTGCTCCCAATAAAAACCAGGCTATCTAATCAGTTTTAGAAGTTAATTTCTTTAGATCCGGTAGCTGTTTCAAGATGCAGTCCCATTGATACTGACAGTAATACTTTATCAATTTAAATATTTATTACCGTAGTTCACTTTAAAGAGCTAACTGTTCACAGATCAATTAATCAACTAAACAAAGATAGTTTGCTTAGATACCTGTTTTGTAAGGCTGTGTACCACCTAATGTTTTCCCTGATCTTAAGTGAGGTGGTGGTGTTGTTTGGAGATATTTTTTTTTTAGTGATGTAGGTTTGTTTTCACTTTTACCAAAATCTATTTTACATTTTCTAGTTATAATGCCATCAAAGCTTACAAGAAGGAAGGGAAGCTGGAAAGTCTCAGTGCAACCGAACACCTAGTGTCAGCTGCAGAGGCTGGTGAGTTTAAATGCAAGGAAGATTAATGTTTGCTACTAGCCTTTCCATATGTTGCTCCCTGCCTTTGTGAGTCAGTGCTGCTTTTTCTTACAGGTGGCAAGTGTAAGTGGTTGAGTCCAAATGCAATTATTTATTGTCTGTAAATAAATTAATGATGTCTAAGATGAATAGATGGATCACTGTGGTCTTTTTACTTGTGCTCAGAAATAGCAGTTGTCAGAATACCTTTTGACCTTGTTTTCATTGTGTAGAAGTGGTTTCCATATTTAGTACTATATTGAGTCTCAAATTATAACTATATAAATCTGCTGCTATCAGCTTGTTCACTCATTAAATGTTTAACACTTAGACCTGGAAAACAGAAGGTCTATTGACGTTAATAGAATAAGTGAATTGGTCCTTGGTCTTTGAAAATCTTTGTCTGTGTTCCAAGTTTTTTTAGAAACTAAACATCTGAAATAAAAATATACTTTCTGTCAGCAAGACATTTGATATGTTGTTTCTAACATATGTTCTTGTACAGGCTTCTGTGTTGTATTTAATCTAGGCAATTGAGAAGACTTTTTATTAGGTTGTAGCATTCATCTCATTTAAATATAAGGTGTATTTTTCAACGTGAAAAATAGTAATGGGTTATTTTACAACTATGTTTTCAGTAACCTATAAAGCTGTTCTAACAGGTTACTTCTGTTAATCTGTGAGAAGAAATTACTTATGTTTCCTATCTACTGCAGATTACGCTACTGACTGTGGAAAGGTGAGATAAAAAGATGATGTACTAGGAACGTACGCTCTACAGAAGTACCCCCAGCAGGAGTAGGTTGGACTTGATTGTGAGGTTTAAAGGCAGAAAGAGGGAACAGTGCTGGGCATAAACTTAGCCTGTTTTAAGTAATATGAGTACTCTTGTAGGATAAGTAGTTTTGTCATTGTAGAAGCCTCCATTACACTGAACTGAACAAACTGGCACAAACTGTAGAGTTGGCATAACTATCAATCTAACTTCCATCTGTTCTCAGGAGCCATGACTCTCTGTATTACAAACCCAATATGGGTAACGAAGACACGACTTGTGCTACAATATAACGCTGGTATTGATCCATCAAAGCGGCAATATAGAGGAATGTTTGATGCTCTTATAAAGATATACAAGACAGAGGGCGTACGTGGCTTATATAAGGTAATAAAATTTAAGAAAAATTCCAGGATTGGGTGGCACCACTCAGTAGCATGGTGAGACTCATCTACCAAAAACCCACCACCTCATTTTTTCTGTTGGCTTGCTTACTTTTATTCTGAGTTGTCTTTTCCACTGAAGAACTGCAGTGAAAAGGCTTAATCAGAATAAAAGCTATTATACTGTTAAGTGTAGGAAATCACTGAAGAATAGAGGGTAAGCTTTACTGAAGAATAGAGGGTAAGCTTTATGGCTAAACCATCTTCTATTGGGTGATAATGCTTAAATGAGAGTAAACGACAAGCGACTTTTTAATTTTTTGGAGTCTTCCTATAATTAGAATTTGGATAAGGAGGGCAACAATAGTGTCATCTTTTTCGCTGCTCGTGCTTTCTTCCATTTCATCCCTTATCTCTGTCTTTCTGACACCTTGTGGAACATAACATAGGACTAAAGTAGTTGCTAATTTTTTCTTCCACAATGAATGGTTTCACAACTGCTCATTTGCCCTCTAGTTATTGAGGTCTGTAATCTGTCATCTCTAGATCCATAGAATTTGCAGACTTCTAAATATGGTCTGCGTATGTGTCGGGTTTTTATTCCCTTTAATTCAAGGAAACAGATGGCAACTGGATTTGGACCTTTTGCCTCCACCTTCCTTCAGGCCATGACATCAAGATGCATTCATCAGTGCCTGGAAGGTGTGAAGAAACCTATTTTAGTTCAGTCTGGCTCTTCTCCTGCAACTAATGCTATAGAACAAGAACATTCTCTCTCAGAAATTGTCCTGATTACTGAACATTAACTTCTTTTATTTGCAGTGAAAAATATAATCCTTTCTATGCTGGAAGACTAGTGTGCCACGTACCAATGAATGTCGAATTCTGACACCAGGAGTAAGGCACTTTACTTCTTCCTAAATTGACATTGTCAGGGTTTCTGATTTGCCTGCCTGGATGACTGCTCTGTTCCCTGTAGATAAGTTCTAATTTCTTGTCTCTGTTAGGGTTAAAGCTGTCCTTCTGCTGAGTTACTTTTCAGATTATTCATGCATGTAGCATTTGTTGCCTTTGGCACTAGACACTGCTTTGTAGCATTAATCTGCAAGTGAGGAACGAAACCAGGTATTTCCTTTGAAAGAGCAAATTACTTGCTTAAGTCTGCAAAGAAGGTGACCTAGATAGGTCCTGAGTGACCTACATAGCTATGCACACTGAGCAACTTTCATTTGACGTCAGGATTCTCTCCCTTTGTGTATACTGGACAAAAAAAGGCACCTCTTCAGGTGGCTTTTTTATTTACCCGCACTTTAGCCTTCCTTTCTGTTTTTGAGGGAATTTTAATTTTTTCTCTTTCTTGCTTTATTTGAGATGTGATGGCTACAGTTTGTTACTTGCCCCGAGTTGCAGGAGTTGTAGTGCACACAAATGTCTTCGTCTCCCTAATAATCTTAATTTCAGATACAGTTCCTTATTGCAAATAGGGGGATCTTAGAGGATACCACCACCAGTTGGAAATATAATCTGGAAGTAGTTTGTTTCAGATTAATTAGAGATTAGTCTTCTAAAGTATGGTATTTCTGTCCAAGCAATTCCATATCTTGCTCTCTATTGCACAAGATGCTGTTACTGGTCTGAGCAATTCCTTTCAGTCCTTTGGGCACAAGACTATAATGACAGGATGTATCAATCTTTCTAGCAGGGATCAAAGCTGTCATTGTTAGCTCTGTTGGGTATTGTTTGTTCTTCAAGATGGGTTCCTCAATAACTTCTTCTTCTTGAACTTGGCCTGGTTTTGAAAAGACAGGAGCTTTTCCTTCACTGATTATCCTGGTAATCATCTAGTCAATGATCTTCCCCACCCTCCATCCATTGGGCTTTGGGCTTTGGCCTCTGTCCTCCAGATGACTGGGGAGAGAGCTGCTCTGCTGCACACCAGACTGAAGAAAAAAAACATGCCTGTAGATCTGTTGGAGATCTGAGCTCTAAAAATTACTTTGCCATGAAGTTGAATGTCATGCAACCATCTCCATGTTGAGAGTGCTGTATTATTCTTTTCAAGCATAAAGCAGGAGAGACCAAGCATTTTAAGGTAAATGTAAGATTGTAGGAGTTGGCACTTTCAGAAAAACAGAAAATATCTCTGAGCTCTTGGGAAACTGTTAGATGTCTACTATAGAGTGACTGAGTACTAAAACATCAATCAGGAATGCAGCTAACGTTCTTCCTGGACTCTGTGCTTCTGTATTTGTATTTTCAGTTTTATTCTCTTTCAGCGATGATGTAGAAGCAGCAGTTAGAAACAGAGCAATGTGTAACAGACAGCAGTACAACAAACAGGAAGTGCAGGAGATTAAAGGAAAATACAGAATCATCAAGACTGAGAATAATAATGCAGTATGCTAACAACCACAAAATGCTTGCAGTAATGTGTGCTTGTTACCGAGTGACATAGACATATCGGACAATTTCTGTATTGTCATTTCACCTTTGGTAGCAAGATTCTGTACTCTGAGAATAACGTATTTTTTCCAGTCCATTAAAGTCTAAGGCACTTAGCTCTCATCATTTTGCTGTGCTTTTGCTTATGCTATTTTCCTCCCTCTTGCAAATGTGAAGCTTGTAAGCAAAGTGACTTTCTGTGTCTTTGTACTTGTATGTAGCAAAATCCACTGAGATTTGGCCATCTTGGTTTTAACTTTAGTCCCAGGTTCTACAGAGAGGTAGAAGCATAAGTAACTTTGACATGAAAGATTGTATCGCATTTCACCATGAAGGAATGAAGATGCATAGGGAGATAATGGCATATTTCTGCACAAGTTGTCAGAGTGGGGCACTCTGATACCAGTGGTCTTCAACACACTGAGAACTCAAATGAAGACAACACTACACAGATTACAAGGGGAATCTGCTGCATTCCTTTGAAACATAGAGGCTGCTCTGGCGTGAGCGCTCTCAAACACTTCAGGCAGCGACATGAGTACCACATCACCACATGAGCCTTGTTCCCTACTTTACTAAGCAGCATAGGCTGTACTCTCTATACACTTGCCTCTGTTCCTTTTCATTGTGATGGGTGACCTTTGAAACACTAACCAGTGGGATGTTTTGCTCTTATCCTGGATCTTCCAGCACTTAAAGCTATTTAAGCCAGCTTTAAAATACATTTTTCTCACCCACTGTCTACCGTTCAGAATTATACACTTTACCATTTACATTTCTGATTATATATGTAATTCTGTCTGTCGCCCTAATCCTCCCAAAGAGAGTTCAGATAGGACTTCTTTGAGCAACCATTGATCCTGTCAAGCCCTCATGGCAAAAATCTTCTAAAGATGTGTTTTGAATATTAAAGCAAAAAATAAAAAGCACCTAAAGTGAAATTATTTTAAAATGTATCTTCATGGTTATATTATAGATGAAAAGTAAATGTAAAATTCTATCAAATTTTGTGGCAAGAAGGATTTTTGTTTAAAATTGTAATAATAAGAAGATAGAGGAGGAGTATCTTTCATAAACTTCCTCAGCCAAGATACTTCATTACTGTGAAGAAACCACTTTTGCTTTGAAACATTTTTCCATAGGAACACATTGTTTTGTATGATCAATAGAAGCCTGGGTCAGCTCTTACTTTACTGAGACGTGTTGGCTGACAGTTGCCTCACTCCCTTCTGGCATTTTTTTAATATTGGCCCAACATTAAAAGTCCTTCAGTCTTTGGAAGCTTCCCCCATCAGCACAAGACTTGCAGCGTGCTGGTACTCATTTAACAAGTATCATCAGTAGATGCTTTAGGACTCTCGGGTGCAAGTTACACAAATATGCTGGCTTAAGTTTCAGAGTTTAGCACTCTTAAATGCTGTTTTAGCATTTCTTTTGTTGATGGGGAAAACATTACCTCATTCTCCTATGATATAAGTACACCATTCTAATTCTTTCCAAGTAGAGAGCAATTAACTCCTCTGTCTTTTAACAGTGTAACCGTTTCATCATGGACAAACGTTTGTGAAGATTTTCATTGCTATCACTATACATTAATTTCCTACCACTACATGTTCTGCTGACCCAGATAATTTTTGATAATTTTGTTTTTCTCTGTTCCTCCTCTTCTGTTTTTATATTGCTGGTTAATTTTCTTTTCTGATCCAGGATTTCTGAAAAAGAAAGTTGTCTTTTTCCCTCTGTTGTGGCTTCAGACTTCACAAAATTCTATGATTATGCTCACAGTTGATGAAATAAAGATGTTTGGTTTAATTCCACTTCTTAGTTGGGGAAGCGTTTTTTCTGGGACCTTAGCTAGCCCTTAATGCGTTTTGTCAGTTCATGGTTGCTGACGATTAGTGCATGACTGTTACTTTCTACCGTTAGAAGAACTTGATCCTCATTCATCAAAGAGATCCTAAAATTCACTTTCTGAGTGGCTGTAATATCATAAACTTAAGAAATTTATAGCATGCAGAGAGCTAATATCTGAAGTGGCAGAAGCTCTGTGCAGTTTTTATGCCTGCTGTTGTTTTAGTGTTTGGGGTTTTTTTTCTGCAAGTTAGGAGTTTATGAAGTAATGTATCATTTTGTCCTGTTACACTATTCTTGTGACTCCTACCAGGATCCCTTCTCTTTTTCTTCACCTTCTCCAGGCTCTTAGCAGTATTGATAAGTCTTTATTCAACATTCTGGGCTTCTGATTTAGTCTAATACAGAGTTTTGTGTCTGGACACATCTTTTAATTCCTCTGCCTTACCTGAATGGATCATGGGAAATAAGAGAAAACTGTTCCAATACCAGTATTTTGGGGGGAATTTTGGTTCTTTGAGTCCCTTTACCCACATTTTGATCACTTACTCCATAATTATCCCTTTGCAGCAGTTTTGAGCAAGCTTTTGGCTCCCTTAAGTCATTTCTGGCCAAGATGATAAATTCCCCACTTCTCTGTATTTTTCCAGTGTAAGTGACCGACTCTTCAAAAGGAGAATTAGTGCTTCTCAGAACCCATGCAGCATCAGCTCATCTTCAAGTGAGCTACTCCTGCTCCCAGAGGAACCCCTGTTGTCTCTTTCTTGTAGAGACACTTCAAAAAATACCTGGTTTTCCCCTTCATTTCAGAATGTTTGAAAGAAAAAGTTTGTGTATACTTTCATATTATATGATTATAATATTTGTATAATGTTTCCAGACTTCTTTGTTACACCTTTGGTCACCTCTGCTGGGCTGCCTTGGGATGTGCTCTGAGCAGGGTGACAAATGCATTCAAACTGATCCGAATCTTAGGTTTATTTCTTTAATGTGAATCATCCATATGTCTTTGTGTGAGTTAGCTTTCCATCTGTGCCATTCAGCTTTCCACTGCGCGAGTGTCTGTGTGTGTGAAAGACATTGAGGTGCTGGAGTGTGAGCAAAGAAGAGCAGCGAAGCTGGTCAAGGGTCTGGAGCACAAATCTTATGAGGAGCAGCTATGGGAACTGGGGTTTAGTCTGGAGAAGAGGAGGCTCAGGGGAGACCTTGTTGCTCTCTACAACTACCTGTAAGGAGTTTACAGCCAGGTGGGTGTTGGTCTCTTCTCCCAAGTAGCAAGCGATAGGACAAGAGGAAACAGCCTCAAGTTGTGCCAAGGGAGGTTCAGATTGGATATTAGGAAAAATTTCTTCACCAAAAGGGTTGTCAATCATTGGAACAGGCTGCCCAGGGAAGTGGCTGAGTCACCACCCCTGGAGGCATTTAAAAGCCCTGTAGATGTGGTGCTTAGGGACATAGTTTAGTGGTGGACTTGGCAGTGCTGGGTTAACGGTTGGACCTGGTGATGGTCTTAAAGGTTTTTTCTAACCTAAATGATCCTATGATTGTATATATATGCACACATTTTTTATACAGAAATGTATATATATCATAGATGGACGTTTATATATACACACACCCCCCTATCTATCTCCAGCACTTGATCACAAGAATTTTTGTGTACCTCTGCTCCTGATGGCCCTCCTCACTGAGACCCCAGCTTCTGTCATAGTCATGTGAGTCTTAGTGGGAACTGAACAGCTTAATGTCAGTCCCTGGGATAGGCAGGCACTCAGCAGCACGTTTCCAAAACTGCAGCTTGATTTGTTTTCTTACAGTCCTGATCCATATTACCAGCTCTTTCAGACCTGTGTCTGTGCTCTGTGCGGTGGAATTCCTAAGCCACTTGTGTTATCTTGCTCGCTCTTTAGGTGTCTTTAGTCCATATGTCATCTGGAGAAAAGTAACATTTATTATGCTTTTGCGTGATGTTCACTGTTAAGAATACCATCCCAGAATCAGCTTAGAGTCATACTGCACAGTGACAGTTGTGCAGCCACAATTTGTAAAGCAGTGGAGGACATACGTATGTGTGTAACCTGAGCTCTGTCAAACTGTATAGTTTTTGTGCGTGGCTGTTTAACCTTGTGTTATTTCTATTTTTTAGGGATTTGTGCCTGGTCTGTTTGGAACTTCACATGGAGCACTTCAGTTCATGGCGTATGAGGATTTGAAAATGAGATACAACACGTATAGAAACAGAGTCTCAGATACAAAACTGGTACGATTCTTGAGAATAAAAATGTGTGCTAACATGTGAATAAGCTGAAAACTATTTTGTTTGTCTAGGTCATAGAACAGCCAAATGTCCAAAGTACTGATACTTTAATTGGAATGTAGAATATATAGAAGGAAATCATATTTTCTTTTACTTTTTAGAAATAAGCAGGTGGTTAGGGCTATATTTCTGTAGGGAAAGCAACTTCTTATTTTGGCAAATGTCTTGAGAATTTGAGAGGGAGGAATGTGTTTTTGTCTGTCTCTGTGGTGGTCTTAAACACATACATGGAAAACTGGTCAGCTGCAAATTGGGAAAGGCGGTTACTTTGTAAGTGTTTCACTCAATAGAAATGAGAGAGCACAACACAAGTTTTGCAATTAATTGCTTGTAGCACTGTATATAGTAAACATTGACATTTTTTAAAATGTGTGTATTGTAATGGGGAAAAATCTAGAGTATTGTTTAGTTTAACACTTAAATAAGATGTTGGGAAATTGCCTAATTTAAACCATACTTAAGGCAAGCTTGGTAATTTTTGTTGCTTTTAGAACACTGTGGAATACATAATGATGGCAGCTGTATCCAAAATATTCGCTGTGTCAGCAACATATCCCTATCAAGTTGTGCGAGCTCGTCTTCAAGATCAGCATAATACGTATTCTGGTGTGTTTGATGTGATCCACAGGACATGGAGGTAGGCATGCAGAGTTAAAAGCTGACGTCTTGGAAAGTGAGTCTTGCAGAATCGGAACTGTGTTTACTGGCTTCCATGCTGACTTGCAGAACCATTGCAGCTCAGAGCCAGCAAAATGTTAGCTGCACAGTCATTGTGTGCAAGATGCCACAAATGGCAATAATCTAAGGACAAAGGAGAGGGTCAGTGCTAGCCTGGGGGCTTTGTTTATTCCGTCTCCCTCCTCTCCTCCCCAGCAAATTTCACTTACAGGTTAAAAAACAACATTGAGTTGGCTGTTTTGGGGCTCATAAACCATGAAGTCTCACTTGAACTGCTTTAGATTATCGCAGGAGTGCTGTGCTGGGAGTTGTGGCTAATCCAAATTCCTGGCAGGAGGCAGTGAGTGAGCTAGAGCTGTTTATACTGATGTCCCTGGGTTACCCTGGGGCCTAACTACATTTATAGTCTAGTCCCAGCTTCCTGAAGGACCTTTAGAGAACTGTTACTCCACACCTAAACAGATCTTTTCACAAACCCCCTTCCCTCAGCTCCATGTGGCCACCTTTGCAGTACACAACCAGTGTTAATCTCACTTTGGACAATGTTTCTGGGTTGCAGCATATTGCTAGAGAGATGTGAATGGAGTCAGCTCACTCCTGGGGTATTTAGAGGTGCCACCTGAGTGAGGGAAGGAGGCTGTGTTGTTCCAGGACCGCCCTTGGCTCAGAGGCAGCGCAGCCATTTTGGCTGAAGCCAGTTCAAAGCGAAAACAGCTTTGATGTCTCAGCGCTGTGCCCTTCAGTGCTGCAGTCTGTAGGAAGGCTTATTAGTTCTGATAAAGTGTGAATGTATACAGCCATTCTGAGGCCCCCTCTGTCCTGACTATGAAACAAATGGAGCCCAGAGCCCTAGGGAGGGTAGCCTAAAGCACACCGAGCACTTCCCAGGATCTGTGTTAACTGTACTCGTGGTTCCAGGTGTCCTAGGCCTCTGTGAAGCTGGAAAATATGGAGCTGAGTTTAAAAGTCTTTGAAACTTTTTAACAGCTCTAACGTGAATACTCTGATTCAAACTGGGAGAAGTTAGATTCTCATTTATTGGCCAGTGGAATCAAAATTCTGGAGGAGGTGCTTTAATTCTCTGAAAATAAATGCTGACTTTCCTCAGTTATGTTGACCCTCAGCTCACTTGCTGTTACATGACTCAGAACCACCAAGCCTTTCAGCCCCACTGGCTTCAGTGAGATTAAATATGTAAATGCTTTTTGGAACGGGCTGCAGAAATTTAAAGTTATTTTTACCAGTTCTTGTGGCATGAAGAAAGACAGTAAATTGCCTCCTACTTAGACAAAAACATCCACAAAAACCCACCCAAACCCTGGCTAATTAACTGACCTACAGGATACTGTTGTATGTTCAGAAGAGAAACTGATGGGTTCAGATTTCATATATTATGGTTCTTCAAACACTATGGTAAGAAATTGTTCTGCAATTGTTATTCCTAACCTGAAGTACCTCTCTCAGAGTGTGAGAAGAAAAATGCTAGGCTTTGTTTTAGGTCTGATTTCTGTTAAAAGACTTTTTAATTAAAACTAAATTTTTTCTGTGTCTTTAAAGGAAAGAAGGAATTCATGGATTTTACAAAGGAATTATCCCCAATGTGATCAGAGTCACTCCTGCCTGCTGTATTACCTTTGTTGTTTATGAAAATGTGTCTGGTTTTTTGCTTGCTTTTAGAAAAGAAAATAATTAAAGGTACGAGCTTGTGTTCATAAGGAAACCATATGTTATTTTTTATATTTATGATCTGGGAGAGATGTAGTTCAGCAGTCTTTTTTGACACTGTGAATTGATCTAGTATTTTGAGGAAAGAACCTGGAGATGGTAAAACCCTGCCAACATCTCTTCTGCTGAATGTTCTTGCGTTGCTGCCTTCCTCTCTGAATCAGCTGTGTCTGCTTGAAACAGATGTCTGTACAGCTGTGAAATCATAGCACTGTGACTGGGCGAAGGCAGCTGTGCAGCAATTCAGCTCATCCTGGCCTGCCTGGAATGACGGACTAATGTGTTTTGACAAGTCTCAAGATCATCAAGTTGGTCAGATCCTACTCCTACAGGAGTGGAAAACTTCATTAAAAAGCAACTCTGGGGTCTGTTGAAACTTTGTTAAATCTCTGCCTGCGTCTCATGGAGAAAGTATGCATGTGGTTGGTTGTGGTAGTGTCTTCTGAATCCACCTCTGTGCTATTTCTCAGATCTTAGGATATGGACTGCTCCAAATTCCATTGCTCATCCAATGCAAAAATGCTGCCTCGGTGGAGTGTAGTTTGGAAACTCAAATTATTTTGTACAACAGCTGTCCATTCTTGGGTTTGCATAATTGCCAATCTGATGAAACCCAGTTCTCCTCTCATACCAGGACAGACTTGCATTGTGGTTTTTGGCTTGCTTTTAGCACCAGACCAAAGTGTATGTTGTGTGCATTGCTGGCCACTTAATTCATTTTCTCTCTTTGCCCTGCCTGCCGTCTCTCTCTCTTTCTCTCAGCAAGAGGGTCTGTCTCCATTACCGGAACATTTGACCAAATATTACTAAGTAAAGGCATATTTGAAACACAGCTTACATTTTAAAAATGAGGAGGTTTTCTAGTAATCCCATAGTGATGCAGTTTTCAAACCACTTTAATAACGAATATGACTATGCTTATTTTCAATAATATTCTCTGGAAAAAAAGAATTCCATAAGTAGTTTAAAAATATTGTGCACAGGACTTTTTAAAAAAAAAAGAAAAAGCAAAATAATCCATTAATGCCTTCTGATTTCGTCTAAGGTAAGGACTGTAAGAATATACTGATTGCTAACTTAGTGCTAAATTAAATTACAGTACATCTCAGGAAATGTGAAGAATAGTGATGTTTATTTGCATGCCAAAAACTGCCGTCAAGGATATGTACTTTTTGGAGATCTGGGTTTGTTCTATTTTTTTAGTTCTTTCAGAAAATACATTACTGGCCATAACATTTGCCATCTGCTGTTAGTAAGAAAGTATTAAGAAGTATCTAGAAAGTGTCACTTAACTGAGGAGGAAATAGGTTAGCAAAGATCATTCCTTGAGTAGGAGGGAAATAATCAATGGAGGATACTGTCCAGCAAAACACCTGAATAATTGCTTAGAGAAGTTTCCTGTTTAACAGAAGACTAACCTCAAGCAGAAATAAGGCTTTTTTAATAAACATTTGACACATTAAAGAATTGGTTTCAGTTTTAAGTTAAAATCCAGAAGACTACAGAAACTGTTCAGTATTTTGAATCTTAATTCAGCAGTCCACGTGCTTGTTTCTGTTGATGCTTTTGCTACATACCGAGTTTTGTGTGTACCTAACTTTATTAATAATTTACACTTCCTCCTCTGCGATCCCATCCCCTCTACTGATACAGTTGACAATCTCATCTGAAAAGGGCATGTGGCTGTTACGGCTGGCTTTGGGTTTTGGCATAAACGTTTCCATGTGTATTCAGCTGAAGATCAAATTTACTGGAAGATTACCGTGCTGTATAGATCCCTCACCGCTATTGACTGCTTTTGCCTTCGGAGGGTGTTAACTTGGGCTTGTGTGTTTTCTAGTATATGGAATGAATTCAGTGGAACACTGAATTCACTCTGCCACCCAGGATCCAAAAAATATTGTGAAGACGTACGAATAAATCATAGGAAAAGAAAGAATGAAAGTGTGCACTTACTACCCTGGATTAGTGTGCCCTAGGCCCAGAGCAGCTTACTCATGCTGCAGGGTAAATGCAGACAGGCTACAAGCTTGTACACAGTTACTCTGTGTTAACTGACATCCTGTAAATTCACACCATAGCTTAGCTCATAGTAACTCGTCTGTGCTCAGATACCTTAAAACCCATCGCTCAAGCCAATGAAAACAGTACAGTTCTTCAGAGACAGAATACCAGCTGTATAACGTGCTGGCTTGCAGCAGGATCGCACATCAGCTTGCAGTTGCTCTCCTAGCCGCAGGTGTGTCCCTCTCGCTTCTGCTACAGCAAAAGCTGCAGGCAAAAGCTTCCCATTTGAGAGATGCCTGAGGAAAATCTTATCTTGTCTGTTCTGAAAAAAAAAAAAAAGCTGAGATTTAATCCTCAATGGCTGCAATAAATTCCTTATCTCTGATTGAATGGGATTTTTCTTTTTAATTTCAGGGCAGAGTGTGTATTTCTGCATGTTGTACATGCTTTTTCTTGGAGTTATTATTTCATTAACGTAAAATTGATTTTGTAATCTAAATATGACTATTGTTCCCCTTTAGAATCTGTAAAAAATATTTTGAGTATATTACTTGTAGCATTTGGAAGAAAATACAACACTGAAACTAATGCTGTGCATGGTCAGTGTCGTCACTTGTCCAGTCTGGAGGCTGCAAATACCTGTGACATAATTCTTTCACTTTACCAGTACACTTTCTGAAAGCCAAGGCATTTCAACCTGCCTTATTTCTTTATCTTCCAAACTATTTAATATATCTAGCTTTAAACTAACACCAAAGTGATTGCACAGGTCTGAAAGGCTAAATCCAGGAGAATTATTTTGTTGGAAAGCAAGGAAATTAAGTTTTGTAACTAAAATGATTTGGTACCTGCATGCTAATAGTGGAGATCAGTAATAGATGTTTATACTGAAATGCAGTGTGTCAAGGAGGGAAAGAGGGAAAGAAAACTTAGTCTATTTTTACTTAAGTTATTCAGAATGAGGTATTTAATGCTTGCCACATCATCTCGATCAGAGTTAAGTCACCAGGTGTTTGCTGAGACACGTAAGACTAACAGCAGAGCATCCTATTCTCTGGTCAGGGTCGCAGGAGCAGATGTTACCTATGTTTTCTGAGGGCTAAAGACAAGCCCCGAGTTTACTTTCTTAGAACTGTCTATGACGTCTTCTAAAAAAAAATGAACTGTGTATCATAACACCATGTAAAATACCTTAAACAGTTTGATGATCAATAAAACAGCCTGGATTTTTTTTTTTTTTCTTGTAAAAGGTCTTATTTATTTGATACAAAAAGTTACAGTTAATTCTTAAAATGTGGTGATACATTTTCATACATCAAACAAGGAAATAAAAAAGTTAATTATGAACTTGATTTTTATATTTATATTCTGAAAAGATTACTATAAAAAGCCCCTGCAGTGTGCAAAAAAAGGCTAGACAAACACTACAGATGCAAGAGTTTGGTGTCTTTCAGGCAAATACTTGCATCCAACTCCATAGAAATAAATTCAGAAAAAAAAAATTGTACAAAATTTAAAAAAAACAGGGAGAAATTATAAAAAGGGAGGGAAAGTTATTTTGGCAGTTCTTCAATGATGATTCGGGAGACTGAATTCCAGCCAGTAGAAGCATCTCCCCTTGGGTAATCTGAGCAAGTCCCAACCCAGATGGCAATATCCACCAAGCCGGCGTTGATGCCTTCACACAGACCTTCCACTGGTTAAAGACAAAAAGCGGGTTACTTCGGCTGAGACAATCACTTTGTATTTCACAGCTGAAGGGGGACACAAGTAGTCAAGAGCACCGTAACAAGCTCATGCTGTTTAGTTAAGCCCAAACAGCATTTTTAGCAACAAAAAATATTATTTAGAGATGTGGCAACAGAGGTTACAGAGTCACGTGCCGCCTTTATGCACGTTGCTGCCTGCCGTCTGTTGCAGTACCCGAAGCACGTGGCAGCCCACAGGACGGCTAAACGGGAGGTACAGCCGCTTCTTTAAATGTCCAGATTTACAAACTGGTAGCTGGGATATGGCTTCAGTCCCCCCCCGCCATCCTTTTCGCAGTGGTGGGGAGAGAAGACAGGCACAGCCATACCTGGCTCCCACCGCAGAGCCCTGCAAACGCGATTCCACCCCCAATTCACTGCTTCTGTAGAAAGTTGCGCTTTTGTTGCCTTTTTTTTTTTCCACTAGCACCACTAGTTGGAGGTGGGTTAATTAAGATGGGTGAGTCCTATGCCTCGATGGAAAAAAAACCTATCAATCACAGCTATAGACATTAGATTCATGCAGTTGTGAAAGCAGCGGCCTTTTGCGAAGACCTGGGCTGCTGGCATCACGGTGCTTCAGCTCTGTTTGAAGCTGAGACCAGAATACAGCTTAAACCACTGATGCAATGCAGAGAGTACTCAAGTTAATGCAATCCTTCTGGTTTTGGAAATATTTCTCAGCGTGTGAAGCATCGACCATCAGAAAGGAGACAGTACAGACTTGACGTTAGTCCCCTTTTCCGAGCATCACCCCCTTTGATGGTGAGTGAACGCGTTCACTAATCTGCCCTTCGCTTAGCAATGCAATGATTGTTCACAGCTATTTCCCTTTGGAGGTACTTTTGTGCCCCACCTGAAAATTACAGTAGAAATTCCAGGAGGAGTGAGCCTCGTTTTATGCAGAAATAAAGCACAAATACCAGTATTCTCAGCCAGGATGACAGCGTGTACCTGGCAGTGAGGCTGGCTCTCCATGCGCTAACACAGCACCCAATGGCTCCGTGTTCACGGTGTAGCAGAGATGGACAGAACTGCCCGGACAGAAATGTCTCCCATTTCTGAACTGCAGGATATAAGTGCCATGAAATACCACAGTAATACAGCACTGCTTAGTAATTAATTCTAATACTGGTATGACCAATAATCAGCTGCGAGCAGAGTAGCCAGTGTTAACCAGCTGCTCTTCTGCTGCTTTCAGTCCTCTGCGTGACAGACTGTACCGGGTAACGCCGTTTGCTGCTGCCTTCTACTCCATCTCTGTTCACGCGGTCTTGGCATACGTACCTGAAGAAGTTCGGTGTATATTAATAGTAGAATTCAGCTCCGGGCTGCCTTGATCTAAATATATTATGGCTTCAATAGGAAGTGGCCCAGCGCATTCTGCTCCGTTAAAAGTAAAGTACCAGCGCTGGCAACAGGCGTTCTTGCACTTTAGCCGAAGCGATCCGCTGAAGAGAACACGGAGAGCACTGTTCGAGCGCATCTTTGTGAACGTACATTCCTAAGAGGAGACAAAAATGCTTTGGTACCAACCTCTGGGTTGGAACCCATTTCCTATAATTGTTTTCAGACTGTTTTGGCTATTTTCTTTAGTCCCATCCTTCCGGGGGAAAAAAAAAAAAAAGGAAAAGTAGTGCCTGGCAAACACCATATGATGCAAAGACCCAAATCAGAAACAGCACCTCACAGATGATCATGGAGAAGGAGGATTATGGGAATTCTTAATTTTATTTAGCCACTACCTGCTGTTAAGTTGGTAGCCTAGTTACTGTCTAGGATTTATGTAAAGGGGTAGGAGCTGTCTGAAAGTTGCACTCAGGTCCTTGCATGAGAGGGCAGTACATTTCTGTCTCTTTTAGCAGAAATTCTGGATTTAACAGTGCTCACAAGATTTGTCTGGGTTAAAAAAAAAAAAAAAGAGAGGCTTAAACTCTAATAAAAGCTCCACAACCAAATAAGAAATATTTTCAGATCTTTAAGAGATTGTTATTCTGTCTTCAAAACACTGAATATAGTGGGGAGGGGGAAAGCTGGGGGCAGTCCTTCAAGTACAAGGCAGTGAGAAATGTCTATTCAAAGCCCATTGATTCTCACTCTAGCCATAGCAACAGCAGTTAAATGAATCCACCCAGTGTGGGCATTGCTTCACAGCTGGGACTGAGCTGGGATTTCTTCCCCTCTTCTACGCCCGCACCATTGCGTTTGAAAGTTTGACGCGCCAGGGCTGCAGCGGAGGACGGGCTGTTGGGGTTAGTCTGGGTAACACCGGCTAACACTGCTCCTGAACAGTGCTGATCCTCTTTGCACTGCGTTTCAGTGAACAACTGTCCTGAAGCAGGAGTTATAAAGACAGGTACAATTAACAGATTAAAGATGTACGTCCCTCCTGCTCCTTACGAATTAAATGGTAAGAACCTTGCACTACCTTGGGCAAGCTGGAGGTACTTTATCAGTATTGTGACCTCCAGCCTTACAGTTTCAGATCCATCCTCTAAATGTACTCTTACCCCAGCCACATCATTATTTTCAAACACTATTACAGAAATAATAGTGTTGGTGAGGCCACATCTAGAATAGTGTCCAGTTCTGGGCACCCCAGTTCAAGAAAGACGGGGAACTACTGGAGAGAGTCCAGCGGAGGGCTGGAAAGACCATGAGGGGACTGGAGCATCTCTCGTATGAGGAAAGGCTGAGAAAGCTGGGGCTGTTTGGCCTGGAGGAGACTGAGAGAGAATCTGATAAATGCTTATAAATATCTAAAGGGTGGGTGTCTAGAGGACGGGAACAGACTGTTTTCAGTGGTGCCCAGTGACAGGACAAGGGGCAATGGGCACAAACTGGAACACAGGAAGTTCCTTCTGAACATGAGGAAAAACTTCTTCACTCAGAGGGTGACAGAGCACTGGCACAGGCTGCCCAGGGAGGCTACGGAG
>VWZZ01006375.1:120257-161766 GCA_013399095.1 Psophia crepitans | reverse complement strand
TTGGCGAGACACTCAAATTGAATCGGAACTACTGCTCTACTTTGCCGTAAGTACTTCCAGGACAAAAGGGGCTGTTATAATAAATTGCCTGGCAGTCTTCAAACCAGAATCCATAATACATCAACCACTGAGTCCTTCGTCCTGCCTATACTGCCGCAGGATACAGAATTTATCTTTCACATGTGGCTTTACACCCATGTCAGCAAAGATGACCAAGGTACATACATCCACCATTTAATGTCACTAAAATCTTCCACATGATGGGTCTGCTGCAGATGGGCTCATGCGAGGTCACCATGGCACCGTCAGGGCACCATGCATAGCAGATGCTCACACCGCGGGGCCGGTGCCACTGGCACTGTCTCTCCACTGTGGCCGGAGCTGTTTCCCCCCTCACACAGCCTCTCAGCATCCCAAACGCCAGCCACACGACCTTGGAGGGGACAATGTGCTCATATGCACACGTTTCCCTTCACCTCAGCTATAAAATGTTTAAATTCAGGGTCTGCCCACTGGGTCACTGGGTCTCTCCGCCTTTCTTGTGCAAACTCTTCCAGTTTATGAATACTGTTTATTGCAGCATTGGTTTGAACTCAGCCAGTAAGTAATTGCTATTCGCTCCTTGGTCTTCGCAAAGTGAAACAACTGCAGTAGGAAAGATGAGAAGCATTTTAACGATTAACCATGGTTAATGCAGAGCCTGGGAATGAAAAACTGCACCCACTTTTTAAATCTGGTAAAAGAGATCCAAGTCTGGTGGAAGAGTCTCCTTAGACGGTGAGGAGAAGCTTTAACCGCTCAGAAACAGATTCTTCTCAGATAGGAACTCTATTACTTGTGGCTTTTCACCACAAGGAAAACCAGGCTTAGGTGTCTAAATACTACAGAAGGTTTAAGGCTGAGGATCCCGAGCCAAAAGAGGCCCCGTAAGGTAAGTGCCAAGACCCAGATCTTTCATCTGCTTTTAACTTTCACTGCTTTATACATTTCCCTGGTCTGGCGATGTTGGGGGATTTTGACTTTGACTGGCAGTCCTACCCATGCATTGCCTTGGGGACCGCCTGCACGCCCCAGGGGAAGCAGCAGAGAGCTCAGGCTCCGCAGCGCTGTGCTCAGCATCGCAACACTCAGGATCTCTGCTGACCTGCCCTCGGTGCTTTTAGTTGTGTTCATCATCATTTAGTTCATCGTTTAGCTTCTGTTCACTTTATCGCTGACATTTTAGAGTGAGCTGTAAGTCGGTTGTCAAAGGCTGAGATCAGAGAAGCCCGCTGAATTCCTCAAATGGCTCTTTGCAGCCTGCCTGTCTGATCAAGGAACAAAGAGCCGTCTGTGCTGCTGTAGAAGAAAACCAAAGTAAAAGCTCTAGGGAAATTTATTACAGGTCTAAGAAAATAGATTTAATTTTCTTCCACCAAAAAAGTCTTTGGAACTGCATAAAAATCAATGGGATTTGGGTCTTGATCCTTTCTAACACCTTTAAATTTAAATACATTATTTATATAGCATGCTTAATATTTTAAAATAATCCCAAACTTCTCTCCCTCTATTTTGTTGCTTCACGAGCACAGATACACCTATTTAACAAACCTTCCAGCAGCTTCTACATAAAGGTGCTAAGTGTGATTGAGGTCACAACGGTGCTTTGCAGGTACACATATTAACGTTTGAGTCTTAAAAACTAGTTTGGGACAGATTTTTGGTGGGTTGGAACACTCCTCTCTCCACCTTTGGGAAAAGCTTAAAAGTGTAAATGGTATCAATATTCTACTTTCTGAGACTCCGTCCCTCCAGGTGACATCATGCCAGCAGCGTGCTGTGCACACCACGGCAAAAACAAGGCAGAAACCCTCCCCAAAAAAGCAACGAAACAAACCAATTGATGACCAGAAGGACAGCCGGAAGGGACAGGGGAGGTTAGAGCACAGTGACGGAGTCTGACAAAGGCAGGAGGGGTGTAACCGCCAGGAAAGCACATGCTGATCCTTCGGGGGTTTCTCTGCGGAAGAAGATTCCTGTGTCCGTATACGGGACCGCATTTTTTGCGTGGGAGAGAAGAGTCCTGCAGTTAACTGTTAATTCTTTACTTCTGAATAAGCACGTGGCAGCCCTTAATGCCACTATAGGAAACACTGTATTTTTGCACAATAGAAAACACTGGAGAGAGGAATAGCACTTTTTATTACTCAGATTAAGTTTTCTACTGAGAGAAATCTTTAACACTTGCCAGCAAGTCCAGAGCAGGCCGTAGGTCAGATACCAAGGAGCTCCTCTCCTGGAGGCAGCTCCTTTCCTTGCCTGCTGGGGCTTCTAGGCAGATCTTTTTTTTCCGTCTGACTCATCAGTTGATTCACAGTTGCTTTTCCCTATAGCTGTGGCTTCAAGAACAGTGTTTGAAGCATTGAATATCTTAAACTAAACACCAGTCACAAACTGTCAGTTAGATAAACTTTAATAAAACTATTTTGGAGATCTGTCTGCTTCAGTGATAAAGGATGTCCAGACATACACATGTTGTAAACTTCATGATGAAAAGCCCATAATGAGACCTCTTTTTCCTTGATTGCTGGCTGGAAACGTCTGACTCCGAAGGAGTCTGATCTGTACCTCTGCAAGACTGTCTCCCAAGTGCAGCCGCGCAATCCTGGCTGCAGTCGTGGAAACGTCTGGGTTGGAAGGGTGTCTGGAGCTCATCTGGTCAAAGCAGGTCCAGGTTGCTCAAGGACTTCTGCTCATGGTAGAATGGGAAAATTAATTCAGTTCTGTTTTAAGTTAAATTCTTGAAGAAGACAGTGGTTATAGACAGCAGAATAAATGTACAGGCAGCCCTCCAGCGAGTCAATGCGTGCAAGGAGAGAGCTGAGGCTCGGGAGAAACATTTTCTCATTAGAGTGGTTGTAAATTAGTCAATGGTTTACTCAGTACTTGGCTGCCTCATGAATCCTCAATAAATGGCAAGGCCTTTTGCAGAATGAAGAGCTAACTTTCCTTGAATTCTGAACGGGTAAATAGTTTTTAGGTTGTGAAATACAATGGTCCATTCAGACGGGAAAGCTTCTTCAGGGAATGGAACAATCTTGGGTTTTCTGCAGCACTCATCTAGTGCACTGCATAGATCTGGCCTTTCAGTTTTGGAAATGGCGCCTTGAATTAGCGATAATCCTGAAATTAAAAGGGTGGACTTGAGCTTTGAAATGTTTGTTTGTATCCAGCAAGCCCTTCGAAAAGCAGTTCCTCAGGATAAGCAAGGCAGCAATGAGGAGTGAGCTACAGGCTGAGAACGGGCTGCGTAGCACTTTGGAGTGGCTGTCCGAAACTGGAGGTCTATAGCCACCATAGCTGGCACACAGCACATACACAGGAGCCTGTGGACGCAAGAGCCTTTGGTCACAGAAACAGATTGGCCCAGGACACTCAAGAGTTGCACAAAATTTTCTGTCTCAGAGGAGAGACAGAGAGCGGCAGAGCCACAGCACAGTGACAGGTCTGAACGCGGATGGCTGCTGCGCCTCTGCCTGTTGAAAGTAGCCGTGGATCCTGGAGCCCGTGGCATTCCTGAGATCCGGTTTCTCACATACACGCCGTCGTCGCAGGTGGCCTGACCTCAGCGAAGCAGCGCCATGGCTTGGTGCAAGCAGGGCTCAAAGTTTCTGGGCAGCACCTACCTCATCCGTGCACTGGTGACCCACTGTCACCAAAAGGGCAGTGGATTTACAAGGGGTGCTGGGTCAGGCACAGTGAGAGAGGTTCACCATGAGCAGTTCGGTGGGGTCATCCCGTAGCTAGGCCTGTGGATGATTCAACAGATACACTCTTCACTAAAAATACTGTATGTGCTAAAGTAGAACTTGTATTTTAACTTCCATCAGGAGCTGACTCGTGCAATGCTGCTGGAAAGGATCAAGCGCAACACTGAATCCCTGGCTCACGTGGAGATGAAGTTGTGTTTGGCCAAACAGTGAAAGACCTACCAGGTTCCTGTGAAAAAAAGAAGTCTTTTCAAGTCCTTGAGGTGTATTTTTTACAGTAGGTGCTCATCTGTGTTTGTGAGACGTGACTGTTTCTGCTGCCGTTTTCTTGCTTCTGTCCTTGTAACTTTGCCGTAATACAGTACCTCTTGGTTGATTAAAAATCTCATTTGTGAGTTCACAATTTCCCGTTGCCAAGTAGAGAAGCTTTCAGTATGCTTGTCCTAAAAATGTCTAACGCTGTTGAGGTTATATTAATTTCAAAGGCAGAGGTTATATTAATTTAAAAGGGAAATTCCTCCCTTGTTTTTTATTGGGTGTGCTGTTTTGGGTTTTCCTACTGGCTTGGTGACTTTCCATTTCCATAGGGAACCTCAACTATCAGCTTCTCTCCCAGTGTCCAGGATGATCTTGCCTGCTAAAATCACATTTTAAGAAAAATAGGTCCAATTAATTTCCATGGTGAGTCCTGACTTCAGCCAACCCAACACATTTTTATCTCGTCCACTCACTGGCACGTCACAGCCCTGTCAGTGCCATGTCCCCACGTGTCACAGAATGATACGTGTCGGGATTGTTAACCCCTGTAGTGCATCCACTTGTTCTTCAGCTGGAAGTCTGGATGGCAGCCCTGCCTGCAGGAACTTGGAAAGAAAGAAAGTCCCAGAGAGGATGGTGTCCGGTGGGCAACGTCGGTGACTCAAACCCAGGGCTGAGAAACCTGTTCAACTGCTCCAGCACCCTCAAGTCCTCTGTCTTCAGCTGGGTCATTTAAGACTTGCGTATACTCTTGGATAGTAGGAACGATACTGCTAGAGCTGGGTCTGGAGAGAGTGCAGCTCCCCGACTAATTTAAATGATCAGCTAATGAAACAATGTACTCATAATTTTCTCAAGGACTTTATCTGGCAGTGACTTATTTTTGTCCCCGTGTCACTTCTCGTTATCCAGTTGTGGTGGGCTGACCCTGGCTGGAGTCCAGGTGCCCACCAGAGCCGCTCTATCGCTCCCCCTCCTTAACTGAACAGGGGGGAAAAAGTACAATGAACGGCTTGTGGGTCACGACAAGGACAGGGAGAGATCATTCACCAATTATGGTCCCAGGCAAAACAGACCAGATTTAGAGAGGAATTCATCTAATTTATTACCAAGCAAACACAGAGCAGAGCAGGGAGAAATAAAACCAAATCTTCAAACAACTCCCCCCACCCCTCCCTTCTTCACTCCTGATCTCTCCTTGCCCTCCCAGTGGCACAGGGGGATGGGGGTTGTGGTCAGTTGATCACCTTGTCTCCGCTGCTCCTTCCTCCTCAGGGGGAGTACTCCTCACATTCTGCCCCTGCTCCAGCCTGGGGTCCCTCCCATGGCAGACAGTCCTCCANCTGGTGTGGGCTCCTCTCTCCATGGGGCCACAGGTCCTGCCAGGAGCCTGCTCCAGTGTGGGCTTCCCACAGGGTCACAGGCTCCTTCAGGTGTCTCCACCTGCTCTAGCATGGGGTCCTCCATGGGCTGCAGGTGGATATCTGCCCCACCATGGACCTCCACGGGCTGCATGGGGACAGCCTGCTTCACCATGGTCTCCTCACGGGCTGCAGGGGAATCTCTGCTCTGGCATCTGGAGCACCTCCTGCCCCTCCTTCTGCCCTGACCTTGGTGTCTGCAGAGTTTCTCACATCTTCTCACTCCTGTCTCTGGCTGCAAAAGCTCCTGTGGTTGTTTTTTTTCCCCCTCTCAACTCTCTTATCACCGAGGTGCTGCCACTGTCGCTGATGGGCTCGGCCTTGGCCAGCGGTGGGTCTGTCTTGGAGCCAGCTGGCATTGGCTCTGTCAGACACAGGGGAAGCTTCCAGCAGCTTCCAGCAGAAGCCGCCACCCATGTGGGCCCCCCCCCACCAAACCTTGCCACACAAACCCAAAACACCAGGTTTATGTGGTCAAGCAGAGCATCAGGAAGATAAACTGGGATACACATTATCTACATAAAAATACACTTTGCTCGTCTTTCACACACGACAAACGTGGAACATACCTTTTCCTGTTAAGATCCCCTTGGTGGCCGTGCCTAATGATCCCATCATCATCTCTGTAACTTACAAACCTGCTTAATTGAAGTAAAATTTCTTCTTGCTGTTTCTCTTCACCTCATATGCTGAGACTGAGTCCTAAAATATCAGCATATTCCTCTCTGCTTCAAACACCTGATGCTCTCTCATGACTACACTGCCATACCCGAGAGGATGCTCCCTAGGCTGCAGATCAGTGTCCCACAGTTCTCCTACGCCCAGTACCGAGTGTCCCTTTAGCACTTCCCTTCCACAAAACCTGCTTCCTTCCACACCACTCTTCTTGCGGAAACTGTTCTCCTCTCCAGCTCCTGTTTGCGCTGAGAAACCAGCTGTGAGTCACTTAATGAAGGCAGATCTTTGTATGTTTAAAGATAGCTTATATTTATCATTTTTTTAACTAGTAAGACCCCAAATAAAGCAAACTTGTATTTTAGATTTAGATGAACGAAGTTGAAACACAGGGAGTAATCATTAATGAAGAGCTCGGATACAAACGTCTTGGCATGTGTTTAATCTTTTCATTATACTTTGCATCTCAAGTGCTTTTTAATAGGAAGTGAAATCCAGTTAACGTACAGAAGTGGGTTTCACAGATGCGCATCAGAAAGATGGTCTGAGCTCCGCTTCCAGAGAGACAAAGCGGACAGCTCATGATGCTGTGGTATATGCTGCCCAACTTCTTTATTCTTAATTAAACTCTAGTTTATTTAAAAAAAAAAACCAACCAGGATAGTAAGGGGCAAAAAGTGGAAGAATAAGCGTAAAGAAGGTAACACAGAGGAAATAACATTTATTCTTGAGAGACGCTGGAAGACCTTTGGTGCCAGCCACCTAAATTACTGCGAATACCAGTGGTTAATTCTGGCAGAGATCTTTACCAGCGAGCACGGCCAAACAGAGCGCGGTCAGATACCGTCAGAGGCGGATGCAACAAGCGGCCAGCGGCGAGGGAGGGACGCTGCATTTCTGCTTTGATGTGCAGGACCTGAAAGTGCACACTGAGACTGGGTGGTCAGACTTCAAAGGGAAACACAATTCCTCGTCCTATTCAGCTCCCACATTTTCTCAGTGCTTTGCAGAATGCTAAGCTTACTTTTATTAAAGAAGTTCGATTTTTTCATAGTTAAATGTTTTTATTTTGCTTCTGAAATTCAACTGGATTTGACCGCCTTTAAGCGAAGTATACTCCGTACCCTGCAAAGAAAAAGGACCTACAGTTCTCTGTGAATCAGTTGAGCAACTGTCAAACAGTACGATGCTTCAGCCTGTTAGTGCTCCATTCCTGAATTGTTTTTCAGTCTAAAAAACCAAAAGGATTTAAAGGTTTTAAATACTGCACATATTTTTCTCATTATCTGCTAATAGCACCTTTTAAATGTTACAAGTATAAACAAAATCAACTTCCCCCCTGCCCCGTTCCTGGGTTAGTTTTGCAAACTTAGACTGTTTTTTCCAAACATGTGCATAGCTTTATTTTGTACTCCGCATAAACTGTATCCCAATTTTCACTAAAAAACCAATAATAGCAAAATAGGACAGTAAAATAGAGCATACACAAAATGTACCATGAAACTACCATATCGGTAATCTCAAGTGCTGTTTATATCACAAATCAAGTATGATTTAGGATGTTAAATTCATCTAGCCCTTTGAAAGATTTTCTATGCAACCTCAAACTCTGCATACGTCAGCGTAATGCGTATTTTGAAGCGATTTATCATGGAGCTCCACTAAAGAAAACAGAAGTAAAAGGCCATTTGGCGCATGTATTTTAAGGATTGGAGAAGCTGTCAGTGTCCTTTATTCCAGGTTTCTGCAAAGACAGAAAACAAGACTAAACTAGTTGTATCAATCTTTTAAGTTGGTATCTTTCAGAAGATAGCCAGTTGTGATTAAGTGACGTCAGTTGATGGAGATGTTCCAGTAAGAAATTAATTCTTACAGTTTAAGAAAAACCTTTTTCATAGGAATTGTCTATTTTGAGTTTTAACTTTGGTCAGGCAACAGATGAAAGCAAATAACCCAAACACCTTTTGTTAGAGAAAGCTATTTGTCATGTTCTTCACTGTACCCCAACTCACCTCTGCACCTCTTTCCTTGCAGTTTCTCCCCATCCATCATTTTTGCGGGCATTCAAGCAGCTGTTCCACTTGCCAGTTTGTGCCCGGGCATTTCCAGGTTAAAGCCCGCAGAGATCACAGTCTCTTTAGCCATAAGGGTCACCCTGGGAACTCACAGGCTGTACGTTACTTCTGGCACAGCAGCACCGGAACATGCAAGCGCTGCAGTCTCGTTCTACTGCTGCTGCATCTCACGTCCAACGGATGTTCCCATTACTGCTTAGTTCTGATTTCACAGTTCTTTGAAAATTTATATGTTTAAGCCCACAGTATTGCTGTAACTTCAAAATTGCTTAGTATTCATGCTTTTAGAGCAGTTACCACAGAAGCATGGCTTTTACTGAACCCCCTACAACAGGGAACTACATTAAATACATTCAAAATGTGTATCAACATTGATGGAGGTTAAGCAAGAGCAGAGTGTGAAAATACATACCCTACGTACCTAAAGGAGGTCTTTAACCAGCGGTCATGAAAGAAAGAATGCTGTAACTGCTGCGATGAAAGAACCAGTTCAGTTTCTCTCTCCTTCCTAACTCTCTGTGTTCACGCGAACAAGTCTCACCACTGTTCTGTCTCAGTTTCTCACTCACACAGGAGGGGTAAAAACATGGCAACACTTACTACCTCACACAGCTCTAAGAAAAAAAAATACACTGAAGTGTCTTAGGTGCAGAAACACCACAGTAATACAGCAACAAACATGCTACGTCTGGTTAGTAAGAAATATCAACTCAGAAGCTCTTACTATACAGCAGCGTATTTTATTACTAACGAGGACAGTAATAACAAAACTACTGTATAAAGTTACCCGTTTACAAACGTGACTACAAGAATGAAGGGTACTGAGTGTGCATTTCCACAGGAGACTTTTCAGGTCTTTCTCACCGTCTTTCTCAGCAGCAAGAATTCTGTATATTTTTAAGTGGGGAAATGATAAAAGTAGGGCAATAAATTAAACACGCTAAAATGCCGATGCCACAATATAAAGGTAAATACATTCAATTTTTAATGCATGATGGATAAAACAAACAACTTTGGTTATCAGAACTGTAGTTCCCGTCGAGTCATCATTTACGTGACCTTTGTACCACATAATTTTGCTTGATTGTTCAAAGCATCACCGTGAATGCTGCCCACATGGGAACACAATAATCTCTCTGCATAAAAATGAAAACTGAGAAATGGTCTTCTTAGTAATCAAATGCAAGGCACTGAACAGTCTTACAAAATGCATTGACATTCAGGTTTAGAAAACAGCAAAATCCTGGCTCCAGATTACCTCAAGTAATAAACCACGTTGACTTCACTGGAGCCAAGATTTCTTGAGAACCAAACGATAAAATTCTTATCCACGTCAGTAGGACTTGCTCTTGAGAACCACCCTATCATAAGAAAGGCTACATGTATAAAAGATCTTTTTGATTTAAAGAAAATATATTGCTGTAGTACATAGAAAATTAAGTTTTGTAGAAGTATCTTGTTTTCAGTAAATATATTGTTCAACAAGCCTGTATATGAATAACTCAACAGCTCATTTTCTGCAAGACATTCCTCCACAGAATTTAAAAAAAAAAATAATTAAGTTACTTGCATAGAAACAACATGAAACATGCACTTTCACTGCAGCTCAGTAAAAAACCCAGAGCGTGTACTTCAGATCCCATCCCCCATGCCGCCAGGGACCTGAAGTACTTGCTTCTTTGGCACCATGCTCTGGACCACCGCAGCCAGCGGGGCTCCAAGGAGGATTTTGCTGAAGCTGGGCTGCATCTAATGCACTGTCCCTGTAACAGAACGCAGGGGGGTCTGACCGGTCTTAGAGCCCCACGTGCACAGCGTACGGTGCGGGTTACGTACAAAGGCACAATCCGCTTTACTCAGAACTAGGTGACACTGCCTGATGGCCACAGGCCTGCTGACTGCAGGAACACCTAACGGAAGCACGTTAGCTCTGCCGAGTTTGTACAAGACACGCAAAACAGCAGTTCTAAGCATTGACCTTACGCTGTCAGTTATTTACAGAATTCATTTTTATGTACAAAATAAAGCACTATAATTCCAGATTCCCTTTCATATTCAGTGTACAAACTACCATAAAACAGTGCTATAATTGACACGTTATGACACATAATTTAGAAAGTATTTATAAATCTGCATATCCCTTAAGCGACACTGTTGTTTAAGACACAGTAAAAAAGAGAAAAAAATTAACAAGTTCTGGAAAACATCCACGATGCAAATGTAACTTTTATGCCTTGAAAGGTAACAGCACTTTCTAAGCACTGTTCTAATGCAATTCATTAGAAAGTGTTCGTTATAGTGGGAATAATACTTGTTTCTCTCATCTTTTTCTTGAATTACTGCTAGTCAATCCAGTCACGTCCTACAGAACTTCAATTTCCATTATTCCTGGAGAGGATTACACACAGTACGTTATTGCCAGCTGTCCCCACAACAAAGCTTACATTTTTTAAGTGCAAAGCAAGATATGTGTGTTTTTTAATAAGGCACAAGAATCAGTTATTTCCAGTGTAACAGAATCCACATCAGTTTTATACATTGAAAATGTTCATTGTGAAGTTTCAATCTTTCAAGGGTTGGAACTATTTCCTGAATCCAACTCTCTTCTGGAGTCTGAAGCAGAGTAGACAAGTAGTGATACAGAAGATGACTGTGAGACACCAGGTATTTGGGAGCAGCTGCTTTGTAATGGAGGAGGTTCGAGAAAATCATTTTTAGGAGTTATTCTGTAAGTAATGAAAAATAAAACACAAGGAGTCAATTCTAAGCACAGTGCACTACACTACCAAAAAAATACATTTTTAGCAATGAAACTGCAATGTAACTGAAGCTATATTCTTTTCAAGAGAACGCAATACAGTTCTGTACACCTCCCCAAGCTTAGGGTCACCAATGTTCTTCTTCAGACTTATCACCTCGCAAAACGATTGCCTTACAGCCACAGATTTCTTGAGGGTCAGTGTTCAACAACACAAAGATACCTCATGAGCTAAGGTCCAGGACTCAGTGCTTAAAAGGAAAAGAAGAATCCTACAAAAATATAAAATAACCCTTTATGCTAAAGATACATGGCCACATGAAATAGTTTGCAAGAGTTACAGTATTCTTGACAGCTACTGAGGGTTAATTTTATACTGATTCTCCAGAGAAAGAAGAACTAGAAAACTCACAAAAATAGTTGTAATATACATAAACAAGCAAAAGATTGAGAGAACCTTACCTTCCTTCACCTACTCTCTTCACACTCTCAGCCAAGCTACTCATATCACACGTGCTATCTGCTTTGGTCCTTTTTTCCACCTGGTCCACGGTCAGTTTAGAACTAGATAACATTTGATCTCCACTGTTTTCACCTTCCTCGACTCTCCGGGCTGATGTTCTGTCTGCCTCTATCTCTTTCTCAGATGTCTCTGGAGAGGTTTTAATTTCTGCAACAGTTTCTTGGCTTAAATAATCATGATTAGAGATTGCTACCGCGGAAGTTCCATGATTTGTTGTGCCACCCGTGCTAGTCCCCATTGACTTCGAAATGACTTTCAACCTGTGCGAGGTTGATTTGTAGTGCTTCTTTTTGTGTTTAACTTTGGAATTGTGCCTCAAGAAAAATTCGCACGATTCTTGCAACACTCTTCGACTCTCGCTGATGGGACTGAAAGAAAATACAAGCATGTAACTGAATGAAGACGATAACCTTAGATACAGTGTAATACAGCTTTGTACACAAAAAATGTGAAAGAATAGCAACCACTGATGTAATCTGAGCTGGATGTTAATGAATACGAGGAAAACAATTATATGTGAAAAGAGAACAAAAACTGATCATAATGGCTCCAAAGTAATCGTGTCTGTGGAACAACTAAATAAAGCCGATTTCTGCTTTTCTTACTTCTGCAAGTAGGTCCAATGACTTCAGTAGATTAATCATCTAAGAGAGGAAAGCAGGATTAGCTCATAAGCAGCTGTATTACCAAAGTAACTTTAAGTAAACCTTGTCCAAGTGAAAAAAAGGTAAGCATTATAAAATTGACTTCATTATTTTTAAATTCTTAAAGCTGAATGCAGTTAACATCTGAAACACAAGAAAAATTATACAGGAAATGGAAAGAGAGGGGAGAGGGAAAGGAAGCTATAAGCTCACCATCAAGGAATGTAGATGTAAAATAAAAGGAGCTTAAGGACTGCTGCCTTGGGAAATCCAAAGAAATAAAAAGATCTAAAAATACAGTATAATTTATGACTAGCACAGATAATCTAAAACAAAATAATCAAGGAATAAAAAGGAATGGAAAAAATGACAACTAGAAGAAATGGAGATGATACATATAATCTGTTTAAGTCCACAGATATAAGTTTACTACAATTAAGTAATAAAACTGATTTATCCTGTTTCAGCAAAAAAGTAGCAGTAGATTAATACAAGTGATATTAAGGAGGGTTCAATGAAAATTAAAGTAAGACAAGCCTGGCAGAGGAGAAAAGCAGAGGATGTTATTATTGCATGATAGTAAACACAGCAAAGTACTCTAGTACTGTGCCAAATGAAGTAGTCAGAACACATGAAAGGATCTGAGTTGATGGCTGGAATTATCTTTCTTCATTTGACTGGAAACCAGAGATGTATTAGCCAATGCTAAACACAACTGCTCTCTGAAGAGAACAAATCAGCAGAGGAGAGTATTTTCTACCTTCTGAGAATGCTGCCAAGAGGTCACTGTGTATGCGAAACTCCCACAGGCTCCAAGGGAGCTTTGCTGATGCCTGTATACAGCATTTCGGCTCTGAAGAAAAAGGGGTCTAAGAACATTCTAATTACCTGAGCTACATTTAAAGAAACGTGTCTGAAACCCAACTTACTTTAAAGTATATACTTTAAGAAATAGGAACTAAAAAAATTGTTCTTACTCTCTCTTGCGGTTTCTGTTGAGGAAATTGGCCCATTCAGAACAGGTCTTCTTGCTTCCCACCCAGAAGACTGGAGATATGCCAACAATCAACGTTAGCAAATATTTCATCAGAAACAAAAATATTTCTGGTCTTGCTAGTACCTTTGCCTAGAAGATAACAATGTTTAATAAATGCAAAGAAGAAAATATACTTGTTGACATTTTTTTGAACACAGAAAGCAATTTACGTAAGAGAGACTTTCTCCTTATGGCTGCTGTTCTTTGTTGAGGCTTGTACTGCGGACAAATGTTAGGCATGTACAGTCAAGTCGGACCTGGTTAACGTCTACAGCTGAATACACAGAGACGAGATTAGTCAGAAGGAAATGTTTTTCTTTTAAATTGAAAGGAAAGATAATTTTGTGGGTAATGGTATTACCAACCAGATTCTTCAGAGATAGTTTGTATGTATAAGATTTATCCCTTCAACTTAAAAGAAACAGTAAGTGGATGAGTTGGGAGTTAATCAGATTAGACAGCATCTTCAAGGAGCCGCAGGGAACTACATAGTAGTTTTCTGTTTATTGCAAAATTAATCCACCTATTTGCAGAACAGGATCATAGGAGCAGAGACATTTACCTCAGTACGAGGTTATTATGTTCTGCACCCATGCTGCAAATTTAATTTACCTTACCTGGCTTATCTGCCAGTGCCATCTACGAAAATCCCTATTTTTGTTATCCAGGTAACGTTAGCTACTTAAACTGAAGTTTGTTTTTGTTTGGTTTTCATCTGGCCAATGTAACAAAGGTCTGCAGGCTAGCTCAGGTAAGCCGAGGCCGAGCACGCCGCTTCAAGCTACTCCACAGTTAGCACACGCTGTTCACTGCAGGGCCAGACCTCACCCACCGCCTCTTTGTGTAACATTCCCTGTTGCTATTTACTCTTTCCAGCATAATTAGAGGCTGAGAACGCATGGTCTTTCTGCCTTACTATGCCAATTTGTTATAGTTAAGCACTATAAAACAAGTGGCTTTTTAAGAAGCATACAAGCCTTGTTTTCAACCTTGCGTATTTTGGACCATTTCAGTTGATACAGAGCTCAGTGCAAAACCCACGGAAGACAAAGTGCACTTGTTAAGAATGATAATGGAAGCAAGAGTAACGGAGAAGTCTGTGAGCCGTGCCACTCTTGGCTTATGCCGACTTCAATACAGAGGACGCAGCGGATGTTTAAGAATGTAGAAGGATCAAGCCTTATCATTCCATAATGCCTGTGCTTATGTTCCTCTTTTTAATAACGGTTTATTGCAGCAAAACCAGAAATGACAAGTGCAAAGCAATGAAAGATGACACAAGGCACTTGCATTTCTCTTAGTGATGTTTTCTTTTCTATCTGTTCTTAAATGGAAAAAAACAAACCACAAATTACTTGCAATTGCAGGGAGTTTTATGTACTTACAAGAGATTTAATCCATAGAGAGTACTGAACATGGGCAGATTTACTTCAAAAGCCTTTCCAAGGAAGTTTTTTTTTTTAAGAGTCACATGTTAAATATAAACACCTCCGCAATTTAAAGTGCTGTTGGGTTGCTTGGGGTTTTTTATTTTTCTTTTTTGTTTGGTTGGTTTTTTTAAAGATTTCTTCGTATTACTGAAAATCAGCCTGCAAGTGACAGCTATCATGGAGAAATATACTGGAAATTTGGGTTGTAATTTCAAGTGTTTTATACTTCTACATTTTGAAGAAAAAAAAAAGGAAAGTGATTTTAAATCTGTAGTTATAAGCAACATTTTAAATCCAATTTAGACTCAATTTCAGGAATGATTATTTCAGCTTCAACTGAAATCGATGCTAATTCATCTTAGGTACTTTCACACTGAGCTAGGCATTCAAATACTGAGCAACTTTAGAAATAGGTGATATGAAGAATGATCCTCCTTCCCACACAATTTGTCACATGAAGTTCAAATATTGTAAAGATTATATATTCCTTTAAGAGTTGCGAGCTGGAATTTAACTGCTGAGTGCTATCAATGTGATTAGTGAAAAATTTCAAAGCGAAAGTATGATACCACCGCTTTTGACTTAAAAAGCAACTAATGACTGTATGTCCTTGAACTGATTACTTAATGTGAAAATAATTTACTAACTGCACGGCAGATATGGTGATGCATAAGGGTTTTTGCAAATTAACTTTCCAGTATTATTTATAAAGGAAACTGCTACTTGCCTGATAAGGACACGGAATATGGTACTGGTCACAGTGGTCAAATACCCAAGTTGTTTCCCAGATTTTTCGGTTCACCAGTTCATAGACATAACATCCAAGAAGAGCTACCAGCGGCACCAAGTACAAACCACTAAAAACTCCAATTCGGATCATAAATTTCTTTAGCTTCTCTTGGTTTCTGCCATCGTGCTGTATGACTTGCCGCACGTGATTTAAAGAAATAATACCAGCTAAAAGAAGAGAGAGACCGAAAAAAACACAAAGGCACAACGGCAAAAGCACGAAGTACAGAGAAGCATCCAGATCGTAGAGACCCACAAAACAAACTCCACTGATATTGTCCCCTTCAACTTTGTTCATTGCAAGGAGCATAATGGTTAGAAAACCAGGTATTCCCCACGCAACCGCGTGGAACCACATGGCCTTTTGTGCAATAGCTTCACAGCTCCATTTTCTTCCCGCTGCAAGGAACCAAGTGATTGTAAGAATCACCCACCATATAGTTCCTGCCATAGTGAAAAAATACAAAATCATGAAAAGGACAGTACAGGCTTTGTTTTGGGAGCCAAGAACAACTGTTTCACCAATCTCTAACTTATCATCTGCCTCGTTACAGGCAGTTCTGTTCCCAAGTAAAAATCCAATGAAGTACATTAGAGAGACTATGCTGTAACAGACAGAGTAATATATGATCGGCCTCTCTGGGTACCTAAACCTTTTAACATCAATCAGAAAAGTCAGGAATGTGAAAAGTGTAGCACAGAGACAAAAGATGGAAACTGTTCCAATGAAACTTTTTGCAACATCCAATTCATAATTTTTGAAGTACATATTGGGACACGGAGGTGCACACTGATCAATTCCTAGAAACTTGTAGCCTTGTCCATTGGTAGTGTGTAGGTGCCGCGGACACCAGAATCCATAATCCCTCCGAGTCTGGCTTGGGGTCTTCAGAGTTCCGTGTATGTTTGTGGTTACAGCAGCAGTGGCAGGAACAGTCTCATCACAATTGACTAGCCTACATGAATAAACAGAAGAGGAAATATCTTAATGGCCCTCATTCTCAACTATAATTATTTCTTAGAAATATGAAAAAAATCCAAGTCTGTTAAATTCTGTAGATAATGCAAAATGGGCGTTATATGAAAAAAAAATAATCAGGTGGCATTTTAAGAAACAGACTTCAAATTTTTCAGTTTAGAATATTCAAACACAGTAACTGTCGTTCTCTAGCTGTTGTTTTACTGCTTATGAAATGCTACTCAAATTGCAATTGTTCCTTTAGAGTCTGAAATACTAGTAAATTTTTACATATGTACATAAAATATTTACAGTAGTGTATTTTTTTTAAAATCTGGATAACAATAGACTGTTGGAGACAGCAAATTATCCTGTCAAAATGTAAGCTCCACCAAGGAACAAAGAAAGCAAGCTGACAGTATCTAGAAGTAACTGATGACTAGTATATGATTCTTAAAATTATTATAATTTTTGTGTTACAGTGATATTTCATTGTTGACATCAATAAAACTACCTAACTGAAAAAGACAAAAGCAGAAGAAAAGCATTGTAAAAAATGATCGCTATTTTAGCAATGTTTTTTCTAGCTCCATAGTGTTCATTTAAAAATTACTCAAGACTCAACTACTCCAGGGTTTAACTGGACACAAAATGCGACCTTTTTATATGGTTAATATAGTATTAGCAGTGTTGCACATATCTCCAAACTAGATTATGTCAGTAACTCAAACAGGCAAGTATTTCCTCAAAAGGGGATACATATTTATATACACTCTTAGTTTAAGTATATTTAAAATAACAAGTTTTGCTTTCCAGCTTTTAAAGTAAGATTCTGTTATCTGAAAACGTTCTTTGTCAAATGCTGTTGTAACGAGTCCCTCAACGTCAGTTTGCAAGCTCAGCTTGAGCTAAAAAAAATGCCTTCGATTCCCTGTTTCTCTGCATTATGATGCTGTCCAAGTAAATCCAGGCTAATCATTAAAAAACCTGATTCTGTAACAGATTCTTTCATTAACCATGGGCCGCACCAGTATGCATGGGAACCGAGCGAACTTTATTCACCCCATTCTCACAGGCATTATGCTTGTCTGTACGCATACAAGAGTGTGAATCCTGGATTTCGGTTACTGCCCATCCTCACACCAGCTCCTCTTCCACAGGCTCCAGCAGTGTGTCTGCTGTTTTAAGAACACCCTGCATTACATGGACTTCTCCATATCGGCTACTGGGCAGACATCACTTCATCAACACGCATCAACAGAGCAGCGTCATTTTCAGTAAAGGCTAGCAGTAATAGAATTAAAGCTGCAGTGATGCCTGCAAAAAATTAATTTGATTCAAAATGTCATTTGGAAGATAAATTGAATAACTGGATTTGCTCGTAATTTCCCTAATTTTTCAGAACAATTCTTGAAGACATTGGCTGTGCTGAGTGGTACTACTGTTACACAGAAGTTCACACTAGATGGGAAAAGTTGATGCCTTCCCATTTTAAACTCCCCAATTCTCAATTGTCCCATAGAACTAAAGGAAATGGCATTAATGCCATCTGTCATATTCACTCCAATATGGATTTCTACCAAGGATCACGGCACAGGACTGCTGTCCCAGCTCTCCCTCAGCCCTATCACAGATTGGCAACTGCACGGGGGTTAGAAAAATTATTTGAGTTTCCACTCCCTGCTCCTTTCCTGCGCTTCTTGCCCTGACGTGTTAAAAAAAAATAATCAAAAAACATCTGGCCTTAATAATTTATAAATATCTGCAGCTGAAGGTCAGGATCTCAAGAAGATTACACAGGAGTGTTTTCAGTGGTTTCCATCTAATACATACAGACTCCTCTTTTCCCCATATGTAGTATCAACTGCCTTCTCTCTGGAACAAACACACCTGAACAACTTTGAAAAAAGGTGAATTTTTTTTAAAAAATGAGACTTTTGGCAGGCAGTACAGGAAAAGCAACATAAGACTGGATTTGCACGTTTAAGTGGTTAGGAGTGATAAGGCTTCTACTGTTTAATGCTCCGTGTCCCACTCAAACATAGAATATTTTATATTTCATTATTTATGAGCAATTATTTATAAAACTCCTGTGAAGTAAGTATGCTCAACCCTAGTTTAGAGATCAGAAATCAAAGAAAAAAGTCTATGCTGTAATATTTAGTATTTTAAATTTTAAGAAACATAGTAAAAAGCTTCTTGTTTACAGGGATCTGAATACTGAAAAGAACTGCTTCAGAACTTTGTTGCAAAAAAAGTCACAAGCAGGAAATCCAGGTGATCGTTTGAATAATGAGAAAGTTTTAATAAATAAATAGTCCTATGCATAAGCACTGTAGGGTCACCAGTGATGGGGAAGCTACAGCCAGGTAATATTGGACATTCTGCCTCAGATTTTCAACTCAGTCTAGGTCAAATACAAAAATATCACCCCCACCACTGTCAACATGAAAAATACTCCACCTGCTACATTCCAGCTCTTCAGGCCATGTGATTCCAAAAGTGTCCATCAACTGCTTACAGTCAGAAAACACTTTCTCACAGAGGCTTCGACAAGGGTGAACCACGTGAACTTGCTCCAGGCAGGCAGGGACAAAGGCTTTGCACAGAAACGTATGGACATCTGGTGAACAGTGAAGATTCATAAGCGTAAGAAAAGGCTACGGGGAAGAAAAAAGGCTTTGGTTAGTAATTCTGTAAGGATAATTCAAGGCATCAAAACTAACTTTCATCACTCTGGCTTGCATTTGCTCCCCTGTAGGTTTGAAACAATACTAGAAAATAGTGTTGGTTCAGCAGCTGCGGAAGAGCAAAACCCGGTGGCCTGAGCAGTGAGCAGCTCCGTTAGCATTTCTAGCCCAGCTCCTGCCCCAGGACCTTGGCCACTCTGTCACCAGTCAAACCTGACAATATTAGAAATCTGAAAGGTATTATAAAAGCCCAAGATTTTTAAAAAATAGGGTAAAACATTAAGTTCCTACATTTACCAGTCAGCTTCTAAGTAAGGGCTCTGAGATTTTGAAAGGTGGTCTGTCCCTGTAGGACTGAAAATGCAATTTAACAGGAACTAAGTGGTGTGTCGTACTACTCACTGTCTTCTCTCATGCTACAGAAGTCTGAGGTTTTCTGATTAATGAGATCTAAATATCATTATTCCCCATTTTTGAAACACTGCGTTTCAAAATCTCGACGACTGATAATTTCTCTACTTGTATTACTGAGCACCAGTGAATAACTGGCGACTGCTTTTACTACAGACTTCATAGAAAGAAATTCAATGCAACTTTCTTCCCCCCAATTATGTCAATCCATTATTTGCAGCCAGATAGGCTTTTAAGGAAAAAAAAAACCAAAACCAACCTTCCTTCTCTACATTTTATCAACTTTATTACTAGGGAAAATTATTTTAGCTGAAATACTACTATGTGTGAAAACTTCAGACAAACCAGAAGTTGTCAGTCACTTTTGCAACTGCTACGTCATAAGGGCAGCTTACCGAATCATAGAATCTTTAAGGGTGGAAAGATCTCATCAAGTCCAATTATCAACCCAACACCACCATGCCTACTAAACCATGTCCCCAAGTGCCATGTCTACACATTTTTTGAATGCCTCCAGGGATGGTGACTCCACCACCTCCCTGGGAAGCCTGTTCCAATGATTGACAACCGTTTCAGTGAAGACATTTTTCCTAACATCCAATCTGAAACTCCCCCGGCACAACTTAAGGCCATTTCCTCTTGTCCTATCACTTGTTACCTGGGAGAAGAGACCAACACCCACCTCACTACAACCTCCTTTCAGGTAGTCGTAGAGAGTGATAAGGTCTTCCCTGAGCCTCCTCTTCTCCAAGCTAAACAACCCCAGGTCCCTCAGCCACTCCTCATAAGACCTGTGCTCCAGGCCTTTCACCAGGTTCGTTGCCCTTCTCTGGACACGCTCCAGGGCCTCGATGTCTTTCTTGTGGTGAGGGGCCCAAGGTGCGACCTCGCCAGGGCTGAGTACAGGGCGATGATTACTTCCATGCTCCTGCTGGCTACACTACTCCTGATACAAGTCAGGATGCCGTTGGCCTTCTTGACCACCTGGGCACACTGCTGGCTCATGTTCAGCCGGCTGTCGATCAACACCCCCAAGTCCTTTTCCTCCGCACAGCTTTCCAGCCACCCTGCCCCCAGTCTGTAGCGCTGCCTGGGGTTGTTGCGACCCAAGTGCAGGACCTGGCACTTGGTCTTGTTGAACCTCAGACAGTTGGCCTCAGCCCATCAATCCAACCTGTCCAGATCCCTCTGCAGAGCCTGCCTACCCTCAAACAAATCAACACTCCCACCCAGTTTCGTGTCATCTGCAAACTTACTGAGGGCACACTGAATCCCCTCATCCAGATCGTTGATAAAGATATTAAACAAGACTGGGCCCAGCACTGAGCCCTGGGAAACACCGCTTGTGACTGGCCATCAACTAGATTTAACTCTGTTCACCACAACTCTGTGGGCTTGGCCTTTCAGCCAGTTTTTCACCCAGAGAAGAGTGTACCTGTCTAAGCCATGAGCTGACAGCTTCTCTAGGAGAACGCTGTGGGAAAGAGTGTCAAAAGCTTTACTAAAGTCCAGGCAGACAACATCTACAGCCTTTCTGTCATACACTAGGCAGGTCACGTGGTCACTGAAGATCAGGTTGGTCACGCAGGACCTGCCTTTCACGAACCCATGCTGGCTGGGCATGATCCCTTGATTGTCCTGCACAAGTCTGATGAGTGCACTCAAGATGAACTGCTCCACAATCTTCCCCTGTACCAAGGTCAGGCTGACAGGCCTGTAGTTCCCCACATACTCCTTCGGGCCCTTCTTGTAGATGGGTGTCACATGAACGAAGCAAGCAATGACATGCTAACAGCACCACCAAGTGCTTTTAAGTGGGCTGTATGTCTAAAGCAGCCGTGCCAAAAGAAGGGAGCAGAGGTGCTGGGGACTGTGTAAGCAGGCCCTCGTGTTAGTGAGCATTGGCAGAAATAAAACCGAAGAAGTCAACCGCCCACTGGTGACCCATCGGTGACTCAGACACACAGAGATGATGGTAGGACCATGAGCTGCTGGGTGTCGCCAGCTCTCGTTACATAACCTTTTTGATGAAACGATTCTTCTATCTCAGGAAAAAGGAACCCCTGTATCACACGTAAACAGTCAAATTCATCTATCAGGAAAGCTGAAACAATATTTAGCACACTGAAATGTGCTGATAAATTGGGACACTGCACAAAATCTTCTAAGGCGGCAGAACTCTTTCTAAAAGTAAGATTTTTATTTAGTAAGAATTTTATTTAATTCTTTGCCATTAACAACTACATATCTCAAATATTAAATCAGTGACTGGTAAAGGAAGGATTAGCTTCTGAGCCCAGAATAGTATCTTTATTTTTGTCAGCTTTTAAGTATCCCAAATGTATATATCCACCCATACCCCAAGAGCAAGCAGTTTAAATGGAAAGATGCTGATAAATTTTCCCTTCCAAATGGACTATCTGCAAATCCTCAAGGGACCTCAATAATAAACACAGGAATGTATGGGGAAGGGAAAAGATAAGACAGAGTAAGAAAAATGCTTTATGAAAAACAAAACCAAAAAAATGTTGGCACTGTCCGTCCTGAGCAGTCCAGCTGCGTGCTGCATCTGCAGATGCCATTACAGCAGGCGCACAGAAGTCTGATCCCTCCTCTGGATGTCTGCTCTGAGCTGCCTTCCCAGGAACCCAATACTAGAGTATTTTATGACAAGAAGTATAGCTCTGGTATAATGTGCTCCAGTTCCATGACTTGGATTACTTCCTAAATGCTATGTTGCTTCAGGTGTAAAATAGTCACAAGTTAACCCTAAATGAAGTGAATTTCCTTTGCACAATTACGATGCTCGCTTGCTTTCCAATTAAATTTCACTTGCTCCAATGTTTAATTTACATTAGCTCTGTTCTTCCTGGCACTTAGGATAAAATAAAGATAATAGCCTGGGTAGTCATCCATAACTCCTATAGAAATTGAGCTTACTTTTGAAATTAAGTCTTGTAGAAATTGTCTTGATGAACTCTTACGAACTCTACCGTTTTGTCACCCACAGTTCATCTCAGTTGATGAAAAATAAAATTCATTTTCTAGAGCAAGTTTTGGGGTGCCAGTGAAGAACTTTTGCATACTTAAGCAAAACAGCAATATTCTCTCTAGAAAGCAAGAATTAAAGAAAAACCAAACAAGATTCATATCTATGAAACCAACTTTATCTACAGAGGTATTTTACTAGCTATTTTGATTAGCAACTAACATAGCTAATAAGGCTACATATTGTAAGCTCACTCCCTTGATACACAAAAAAATCAGAACATGAACCCAACCTTTACCATTCTAAGAGAGTTTCTGTTAGAGTTTTACTATAGTACGTTATTGGCTAAATACTGTTGTGTAAAGAACAGTATTAAATATATTATTTAAATGCAAAATTACCTTAAGAGATAAATGCAAAATTGTAGGAAGAAAGCTACATTCAGCCTATAACGTAATCAGAGCAGAAATCCAAGGAATTGGCTGCCAAGGGTGATTATTATTACAATATTTCTTTCAGCTTGCTAAAAATATTTACCTTTTGACACCTTAAGGTATGAACACAAGAGTAGAAAGTTTGATGTTCTGAAAACACAAGCAGACATTCTGAGTCAGACTAAAGGAGCGTTTAGCTGGTCACCCTATTCTCACTATGGCTGCTAGCAAGGCGGGGTATAAAAGACAAGCTGACATCCCTCCCAGTATCCTATAATCAATGATTTAGGAAACAAGCTGCAGGTTATAACACCACCACTGTTGAAAAGACACCAACAGACCTCCTTTCTTCCCAGAACACAGCTAATCTATTCTAATCCTTTTTTCAATCATTTATGCTCATACCCGTTGTAAAATACTACAACAGTAAGTTATATTTCAGGCACTGTTGAGAAAATACTGCATTTTATTTGTTTACTGTAACTCCTGGTTTTGCAACCTAGTTTGTGTTTCGACAATCAGCTAACAGATTACTCTCCACTTTTTCCACGTCGTTTTGCCACCCTGCTACCATTTACATATTACATTTGCAGATTAGAATAATAATGCTTTAAATTTTGATTTCTATTCCGTTCATAATATACTTCACTTTCCACTCTCCTTGACTACCTCTGAACACTGACCTCACATTTCCACAGTGACAAAGACTTTTCTGAGTGACAATAACTAATATAACACTGTGCCCACCTACCTGTACGGACAGTGTGCGTTATTTTTCCTCATATTCATTACTCTGCATGTACTAAACCTAAATCTCACCTGCCATTTCATTGACCAATTGCACCTATCACAGGACCTTTAGTTGATTTTGTTTTCTTGGCACATTCACTATCCATCCCTCTTCTAGGTCATTTCTTGAATTAGCTCTGTATCGGAGGTTTCAGTACAGATGACTAGGTGGAACGACTAGTCATTTATTTGGTATAGGACAAACCTATGGGCTAATGATTTAATGCTAACCACTGTGACAAAACATTCGTTTATTCCTTTTCTTCTTTTTCTTTAGGCAGGCATTGGAAAAGAAAGTCCCTGTTGGGTTACGAGCATGGTTTCTTTAAAAAACAAAGAGTGTGATCACACAGAAGCCTTTTAAAAAACTGAAGCATAATACGCAGGCTGAGTCACCCTTTTCAGCAAACGTGTCGAGTCCATCAAGACACTCCAACAGATTTTACAGGCAATGAGTTCCCTCAACCAAAAAACCTCTTTAAAATGTAAAACTTTGCCTCAAGTACACACAAATGGGATTTGTAAAATACAGATTTATTTTCAGAAACTGCCTGTTTCTACCATTTAGGAACAGCAAGAGAAGTAGAAAATTCTGCCTGAACTCTGCTAACAATTATGTAGCTTTACTGTGGGCTTCACTTCCAGCTAGCCAATTTGGAAATGTTTCATTACAGAAAATAATAGGTCTGCATTTCCTGACGGACTAGAAAAGCAAAGTCTTACCAAAAAAACCAAAGTATTTGCTCCTCCAGCTGCATGACGTGTAAGCTAAATGTGTAAAGCCAAGACCACAAGCTCACTGACAGTAAGAAGTTGCTTCAAGGCTGAGTTATCTGGACCATGGGTGTCCCAACCACCAACCATTTTTTACCCAAGTGATTAGCTGGGTAACCTGCACACACACACATGCTGATGTCTTGAGCATCCAAGTCCAAGACTAAACTCAGAATCTAGTACCATAGTCCCCTCTTCTTCAGGACGTTCAGGATCTGCAGGTGGCACAACCACACAAAACTCTTCCAGGCAGGCTCTTCCAGGACGCCTGCCTGGACACCAAGGCACCTGGCATTTCTAACATTAGCAACCACTGCCCTGTCACATGAAGAACACAGATTAAAACCTGCGGATTTGGTGATGGCAGCACTAAAAATAGAGTGAAACCACATTCTTAAAACCAAAAATGGAGCCTCCCAAAGCCCATATGAGTCTTAAAATACAAATTCTCATATTCCTGCCAATGGGAAAAAAGAACCCGAACAGTAAATATGAGGCAAAGTATAACACACTAACAATCTACTAAAAAACCCTCCAAAGTAGTCACAATGTAAAGCCAAAGATGACGTAGTCTGTAACAACAGGAGAAGCGCAGCCTCAAGCAACAGCAGTGAGGAACTGAGGGCTGTGAAAGGCAAACTTTCCACTGTGCTGTCAGTGCAGAGAATGAGAGGGGCACGTGGTACCCCGTACACAAACCTCCCAGTGCGAAACGATCTGAACTGAACCCCGTGATGCACACATGTGCGCGCTGTGGGCTGGGAATATGGTCAAACAAACAAAGGGAGTAGAGCATCACTAGCCAGTGAGAGGAACACTCTCTGCCCTGAGCAAAACACCAACACCTTACTCAGTAAATCCTCGATTCTTTACAAAGTAAATCTATATTATATTTTATCCAGAGGCAGAAAGCCAGACTACCTCAGAAATCCAGTTATGGTGTGGTCCTACAAACAGTAACACAACTGAGACGAGCAAAAACAAATGGTACATAGCACAGAATAAATTGCTACATGCAAACACTCTTAAACATGCTTTGCCAGCAAGTAAATTGCAACCCAGAACTGTATGTGAATCTCGTGCTCAGCATGCTTCTCTGTTTTGTGCTTAGCAGACTTACAAACAGACTTACACAACAGAAACAAGCTCATTCATAGAATCTTTACGTTTGGAAAAGATCTCTAAGATCATCAAGTCCAAAACATTATTCCAGGCAGACAGTGCAGATGCTGTGTCCTACCTCATCTCAGTTTTATCCTAAAGAAAAGTATTACCAGAGATGACCAGATGTCTCTAGGGATGGGATGTATGATAACTAGTAATGTATGTCAAAATAAGTAAGTGAAAATGTTCTCCTGTACTCTGCTGATTCGTGTCACAGAAGTATTTAAGTAATATAGAAAACAGTGGATCAAAACATTGAGGTCTTTGTTACAATCAGCTACGACAAACCTTGATTGTAAGAGCCAGGAAATACCTTGAACTGCCGAGATACACAAGGAGAAGTGCCTTTGTTCAGCCATTGGAGCCAGTTATTTAAGACAGTTACAAGCTACTCTAACCAGTTAGGTCTAGCTACACCATGTTAAAACGTTTAACTTGGTTAACCTAGTTAACGCTGAGATTAACTAAGTCAACACCAGCTGTCTCACTGTTAAGCAGTGGTAACCATTTCAATGATTTCATATTAATTTTGTGACCTAAAGCAAAAACATTACAACCATGTCACTTGCATAACTCTGTCTTTCAATTGTAGAAGCAAAATGGGCTTAAATCTCAATTTCTACAATCATACTACACTGTGTATCACAGATTGCTATCTATATTAAAGATACACATTGTTATTCATGAAACTACTTATCTGTTTTACAGGAAATAACACCTCACCTCCTCACCTTAACGATTAACAAATAACGATTAATAATTTAAGCACCGGACTCAAACACAACTACATCCAGTAAGCGTCTTTAGAGAGTAAAAGTACAACCTCAAAACCTAAACACAATATATCTTACATAAACACTTTTGTATGTGCTATGTAGGAAACACAGCTACTGTCAACCATCGTGTATATAAATGGTCTCAAAAGAACAGGTAGTAATTACTGTTTATACTCACCAAGCTACATTAACAATTAATTTCATGGTATCTTTAGTCACTTTTATAACGATAATCTGTTTCAATTAAAAACAGTGAATCAAGCATGGTACAGTTGATTTAATCCTACACTCAACAGAGCTATTATCAACTGGATGTGAACAAGATTAACATCATACCCAGAGAGATTAATGCCTTCATACGATTCCCAGATGGGCTGGCAAGGGTGGTAATTTGCTCATGGCCACTGTGAATCAGCTGCCAAGAAACTCGCACTCCTAATTCATGCACAATTAATGAAGTCATGATAAATAAATGTCCTAACACATGAAACTAAATGAAGGATGGAATTTTCAAGTTTTATTAGATTCAAAGCAATGTTGATAAAAGACTAGGTTCTTCCAATTGGATGCTATATTGATGGATTTAGATCAAAGGGACAAGTTAAAGACACTTTTAAGTTGGTATATAAGGATTAGAAACTTTGGAGGAGGCTAAGACAGTTTAAGTGTCAGCGTCTTTTTGCTCCATGTCTGCTAGAAGTTGCTACTTCAACAGCAGAGCTGCAAAACAGAAATGTGGGTGCATCTTATGAACATTACTGCAATGTCAACCATCCTTTAAACTACCAATGAAGATGGTACAAACTAATTTGCTGTTGATTTAAGGGGGTCCCAAATGCTCCATGTCACTACCTGAGCTGTGGGTAATTATCAGCTATTGCTGTCAGTAAGCATCAGTCATATTCTCTATTTTCTAACCTCAGTCAAAATTATATGGGTAACTCCTCTAAGATGAAAGTCTTTCAGAACTAACATTCACTGATAGGAATGAAATATTTTAGATATGAATATGTATAAATTTAATATGTATCACTAGTGCACGCTAGTTTACCAGAGGTAAAAGAAAAACCATTGAAAGCACATGAGTTTGACTAAGATAAGCTGCTTTTAAACAAAGCAGAATTACTTTCTACAGCTTTCAAACCAGCATTAAGGCAAATACAATCATATTTAAAAGCTTGCCAAATGTTTTTTTTTTAAATGGAATCAGTCTAGTGTTTACAGGGGCAAGAATGAAGTCTTTTGTCATTGTAGAAATCGGGTTAGTCCAGTAGTTTAAAATACATAAAGAGTTGAAGTTTCCTACTCAAGGACAATCTGGAGTTCAAGGAGCCAGGGTGGAGGGCGAGTAGTAAACAAGCAAGTGGACCAAACAATGCTGTTTTGCATACAGGCTTTCATCTTTGTCCTTCAGCTGAACAAAGGCAACACATGCACTTGGACTTTCAAAGGCAACAAGTTATTTTAGGGCTCCGAACAAAGCGTGGGGAGAGCTTCGCAAGAGTTGATAAGCTGAACTTTTCCCAGCAGTCTGCTCCTCCCACAGTCACACAGGTGGGGGAGCTCCCCACCAGTCAGCACCTGAAGCATCGTAATTTAGAAGGCAAAGTCAGATCGCAGCTGATCTTAAAAATGCCATGCTGTAAACTCCAGTGGCTCAAGGACTGACCGGCCAGCAGTCAGATGCCCATGCAGTGCAGAGCCCAGGGGCCAGAACTGCATCACTCACCTCAAGGTAAACCAGCCAGGCATCAGTGCCGATCACAGGCTGCGCACCTGCTCAATGAGCCAGAGTACTCATCATCGCAACATTCAATATATTTGAAACAAATAAAAGTCAAGAATATATTTGCAAATCATCACCATCATTCACCCCTACATCTATATAAGCAACATACCCCAATACATATTCAGTTGCGAACCTTCCACTAGCTGTTCAAAGTTGATGGGACTATTAATGAGAAATCCAACCAAAGTAAGGAGAAGGCACATGGGGGAATGTTTTCAGAGGTCAGTAGGGCAGCAAGAAACTCACTTTAAAAAAAAAAAAAGGCAAAACACAACCCCCCAAAAAACCACTCTACCACTCCAAGTGGGCACTAAACTTGCCATTAGCAGTATGCACAGACACACAGAATCATTAAGGTTGGAGAAGACCTCAAGGATCATCTAGTCCAACCGTCCCCCCACCGCCTATTACCCACTAAACCATGTCCTTAACTACCACATCCAACCTTTCTTTAAACACCCGCAGGGATGGTGACTCCATCATCTCCCTGGGGAACCCGTTCCAATGCCCGACCACCCTTTCAGAGAAGAAATTTCTCCTAATCTCCAACCTAAACCTCCCCTGGCGCAACTTGCGGCCATTCCCCCTTGTCCTGCCACTAGTTATCTGTGAGAAGAGGCCGACCCCCAGCTCGCCACAACTTCCTTTCAGGTAGTTGGGAGAGGGCAACAAGGTCTCCCCTCAGCCTCCTCTTCTCCAGACTAAACAGCCCCAGTTCCCTCAGCTGCTCCTCATAAGACTTGTGCTCCAGGGCCTCGATGTCTTTCTTGTAGTGATGGGCCTAAAACTGAACACAGTACTCAAGGTGAACACATACACATAAAGATAAAGCAGGCTGTTCTGCTTTTTACTTCTATGGGATGTGGACTGTTTTGCATTAACAGAGTTTCCTTCTGCAGTAAAACAACATAGTTCCATGATTTCCCTTCAAGTACAAAATAAAAATACATACATCCCTATAGTTCTTAACTGTAACAAAGGTTAGAAATAATATAAACAGGAACATTACATCTCATTAAGAAGTTATTCTGAAACAAACTGAAGTACAAGTATTCCAATACTTTCCAAAATAGCTTATTAGCAAAATTCACTGCATTTTGTGGTTCTAACCTAAATTATAGCTTGACCTAAATTATAGATAATCCAGCCTCTGCAATTTACAATCCAAAACAAACAAGAGAGAGTTTTCCCAAGCATTACAGAACTGAACTATTTACATAAAGCTTTCAATTACATATGGTTTTATTTCCATGTACACTATACAGAGCATAAAAGACAGATAAATATAAGTTAACTGAAGGAAAGTATACTATGGGCTCTCAAACATCTGAAGTCTAGACAGAGTTTCATCACATCTGGACTGTGGTAGCAAAAGAAACTGATCTAAAATTCTTCATGTATTTGCCATGTATTCCAGGAGTAAATGGATTTATTACTGAACTTTTTTGGTTGGAATACAATTTAGAAAATTACCAGTAATACTGTTGATAGACTGCCCGTAATAGAAAACAAGCTTCTTATTTGAAGGGAACTCCAGCAGAAGTCGTTATTGCTCTGGTTCCAAAAATGTCAGGCCAGATTCATAGTTTCCCCCGTCTTCGTGAGTGTGGACAAACGCAGTGGAACACCACCACCCAAGTTACTAGAGTAGTAACCTGGCACCATGCTTTCTTAGTTTTTATGTAAAATAGGCAAGGAAATCAAGACAATCTCAGTAATGACAGGATTGATGATCTCACGCAATCTTCTGTCAGCCTTCTGCAACATCAAATAAAGCAATCAAGAGCCAGTTCCACAGAGGGAACCGTCCATTGCAACAGAAACTTGTGATGCCGAACCCTCAGGTACTTCACACAGTCCTCACAGCAGTTACCCTGCCCAATGTCCACACAGAGAGGCAGCACCTGAGAGTGACATTCAGAGAATTCAGGAAGCAGTTAACCTCGCAGCCAGAAGAAAATGCTCAAGAGGAGCAGGAATCAAATCACACGTATTTCCAGAAGTTAACTAACTAACACCAAGCTCAGAGGCAGCAGTTATGCAACAGACTACTTCTCAGAATGCTCAGACATCCATCTTCAGACACCACCTTTGCCAGTCTAAAAAATAAAAATTTAAGCAGTCAAAAAAAAAAAAAAAGCCTATAGCTCAACGAGTGGTATGCCCACAAGAGAGAAACTGGGGATCCCATTCCACTGAGTATTTCAGTATTTTAAATAAGCTGATACAGGATCAACAGAGAAAAGCAAGAGGCATTTCTGTGCCAGAAAGCCATACAATTTGCAGTTAGCGATGTACCTGTCACTGCCAACCCAGCCTGCAAGGGACAACCACCAGTCCTCTTCCCCACAAGTTACTCACCTCCCCTTTTCTAAACCAAAGCCATTCAGTGCCCTTTACAACCACAGAGTTACCAGGTGGCAGGAAAGCCAGTTCTGTGGATGCAAAGGCATTCAAACCATCTCTGTGCAGACCAGCACCAGCCCAGCCAGGTGCCATTTCTATATGGCTGCTGATCCTGCTTCGAGTCACCCAAAACACAGTTACATGGCACAACAGCTTTGGCTCAAAGCTGACTCCATTAGATCTGAGAAAGCTCTGCAAGAAGCCAACTATTGCCTGCATCAATTTCTCCACTCTTTGCAGACTTGGGCTAGCTGGTTAGGTGGGGTTTACGTGGGGGCAGAGATATTGTATATAAATTGGAAAAATCACCTGACTTATTAAATTAATTCCCATACTAATTGGGAATACGCAGCTGTCACCCTCAGCTTCCCAAATCCAACAAAATGAAAAGTAACCACATCCATTCGTTTCTTGCCCATATCCCATCAAAATGAGATATAGCTTGTCCCATGGCCAGCCAAGCAGTATGTCAGTGCCTCAACGTATGACCAACTGGAAATACTAAAATCAGAAGACAGAGGTTAAGAACTGCAGGTAGTGAGGTAGATAAATGCAGCTTTATGGGCTTCAGCTCAGTTATCTGACTTGTGCCTGTCTGACATTGTCTCTCACATCAAAGTGAATAATTAGTGAAAGCTTACAGAAATTAGTAATTTCAGTAGTTTTGATGCAGTACAGTATTAAATGCTTTCTTGAACTTCAAATATACTGGCTTAGTATATACTAATATACTGCTTGTATCAGGAGTAGTGTGGCCAGCAGAATGAGGGAAGTAATCACCCCCTGTACTCGGCCCTGGCGAGGTCGAACCTCAAGTACTGTGTCCAGTTTTGGGCCCCTCACCACAAGAAAGACATCGAGGCCCTGGAGCGTGTCCAGAGAAGGGCAATGAACCTGGTGAAGGGTCTGGAGCACAGGTCTTATGAGGAGTGGCTGAGGGAACTGGGACTGTTTAGTCTGAAGAAGAGGAGGCTGAGGGGACACCTTATCACTCTCTACAACTACCTTAAAGGAGGTTGTAGCCAGGGGAGTGTTGGTCTCTTCTCCCAAGTAACAAGCAACAGGACAAAAGAAAATGGCCTCAAATTGCTCAAGGGGAGGTTTAGGTTGGATATTAGGAAAAATTACTTCACTAAAAGAGTGGTGAGGCTTTGGAACAGGCTTCCCAGGGAGGTGGTGGAGTCACCATCCCTGGAGGTGCTCAAAAAGTGTGTAGACATGGCACTTGGGGACATGGTTTAGTAGGCATGGTGGTGTTGGGTTGATGGTTGGACTTGACGATCATAGAGTTTTTTCCCCAACCTTAAAGTTCTATGGTTCTAAGATTCTATTCTAGTCCCCACAAAATCTGCACAAGTCACTTCTGTCATGCACACAGGTTGACAAGGAGAACAGAATTTTCTAAATGAATTCTCAGTTACACAGGAGCACAGATCAACACAGGTCAGACACAGCACTACAAATGAATGACCTAAGAGGTTGAGCCACAAACCAGAGACAGTTCAAAAGAATAATAGAAAACTGAATGCCAGCCTTGGTTGGTTTGCATTTGGGAAGCTTTCACCACGTACCCAACTTTCTACGTACTTCACATCCACCAGCTAACATAAATTTTGATCCAGAGTAACCTGTAAAATTCACTGCTTCTGGGAAAAATCAGTGTGCACACAAAATGGAAAGCCAGGCCTTCCACTTTAAATTCATTGCTATAGCTATCATCTTCACTATAGCTTGAAAGCATAGAATTGTAATTATTAACAATAATTATTATTCAGAGTAGATCATTACTGTGATGGGAAAAGCAGTACTTAAGACTTTTAAAGAGATATACCTAAGATCTCTTTCTGAAAAAGTAACCCATCCTAAAGAACTATTTCCCAAAATACTTATCTGCCACAGAGGTATATTTCTTTTACGGCATTTTTGTTCAGTTATTTATTTTTAAAATCATAGAATATCCTGAGCTGGAAGGGACCCATAAGGATCATCAAGTCCATATCCTGGCTCCACATAGAACCAGCCCAAGCAGAGAAGATGACTGAGAGCATCGTCCAGACGCTTCTTGAACTCAGCCAAGCTTGGTGCTGTGACCACTTCCCTGGGGAGCCTGTGCCAGTGACCCACCACCCTCTCAGTGAAGAACCTTTTCCTGATATCTAACCTAACCCTCCCTTAATGCAGGTTCATGCCATTCCCGTGGGTTCTGTTGCTGGTCACCAGAGGGAGGAGATCAGTGCCTGCCCCCTCGTGAGAACACCGTAGGCCACGATGAGGTCTTCTCTCAGCCTTCTCTTCTCTAGACTGAACAAACCAAGGGACTTCAGCCTCTCCTCATACGTCTTCCCCTCTAGACCCTTCACCAGAGGGTTCTTTTGATGAAGATAGAGTATCTAAAACAATTACAACTTGAATAGTTACAGATTTTTGCACTGTAGACATATGAATGTATCTTAAATTACCTTTTTTCAAAGCAGCGACCAGTGTGGCAGATGCGTGAAGGCCTACGAGAAGTCAGTCCAATCCTAGAGAGAGACCTCAACCCTTATCAATAACTGCTGTTCACCTCCATCCACAGACACCTAGCACCCAAGAGAAGGTGGCAGGCAGCATGCTCGACACATCCCGGTGGCTGCTGGGACCCCTCCTGTTCTCCCCAATTTTGAATGTCTGTGTTAGCCTGTGTTTCCTTATTGTTAGCCCACAGTGCTCGTTTTGTTGGCCACGGTGCCTTCCCCCCCATTATCTTCCCCATTTCTCCTGTTCTAAAAACTCAAGGCCACCTTTTCTTCTAGTTACTGGGACTGAAGAAATCTGGTACTGCAGGCCCTCTGGAGAATACAGCATGGGCCAAACTGGGAAGGATGTGGTTATTCACTGAAAGGCCTTGATCTACCAGAAGTTATGCACAGCAAAGATGAATGCTTTTGTTTGGTTTTGGGTTTCTCCTCCCTGCCCTGCTCCCCCCGCCCAGAAGCTCTTGTCTCTCTCACTACAGGAATGGAAAGAAGATATCTTTAGTAAGAGAATATCCTTGACGAGGGGGAGGAAGGAGTCCTTCCCAAACATCCAGGGTTTACCCCTCAGGGTAAGTGCAGGCGGTTGGTCTGACTCAAGGATGTGGTTTCGGTTACACTGAGAGGTAACAGGAATTTTGGACCCCATGTGTTAAAAGACAGAAATTCTACCATGCTTCGCCATCACAGCTGTAATTTTACATTTCTGCTTTCAATTCCTTTAAATAAACACTTGTTTTCTCGCCGATACAGAAACCAGTGGTGCCATCTGTTCAAACACAATGCAGAGGAAACAAAACTTACCTAAAACCAACAAAACAAGGAAGTTTTCAACCTGGGAAGAGCTCTGCACTACGGTCTTAACAGAATGCTGGCTGCCAACAAAGTAGTTTTGGTGCAAAACTACTGGTGGAGAGAGACTCTTTACTTGGGTAGATGATAGGACAAGGAGCAATGGTTTTATACTAGAAGAGGGCAGATTTAGATCAGACATTAGGAAGAAATTCTTTCCTGTGAGGGTAGTGAGGCACTGGCACAGGCTGCCCAGAGAAGCTGTGGATGCCCCATCCCTGGAGGTGTTCAAGGCCAGGTTGGATGGGGCTTTGGGCAACCTGGTCTAGTGGGTGGCCTCCCTGTTTATGGCAGGGGGGCTGAAACCAGATGATCTTTAAGGTCCCTTCCAACCCAAGCCATTCTATTCCATTCCTATTCCAAATTGCCATATTTAATCATTGCATCATCACACTGGAAAAAAGAGCATTGACATTTGACCACACCCCTTATTCCACACATTCCTTTTCTCAACCATTTGGTTATTGTGGTCTTTATTCATAAAGGCATAGATAACATCCTGCAGCCAAGCTGTCATCTTGAACATCACGTCTATCTTGCAAATGGAAAACTAAACTCGCATTCCACCTCCACCTGTATGCAATAATGGCCTGGGCTCCATTCAGCCTTATGACCCATGCAGCACTGTGGACAAACAGCATCTCTCACAGTTGCAGAAGGCACCTAAACACCACAAAGCCCTCTTCAGAAACAAGGCATCAGAACCCTCTTCCATTCTTAGGTTAGAATGACATAAACATTCTTATGTTATTCGTTTTCTTAGCTAGAAGACATAAGCATCATGAGCCTTGCAAAATGTCCCCAAATGTATCTTGGTGGTTCACCAAGGTCTGCAGGACAATCGAATTGCTGTTACCAGAGCTGCCGTGGGCCAATGCACTGGATGCAAGCTGTTAATGAGGTGCTTGATCCCATAGTTTGGCAACACATGAACAGCAGAGGGAAAACAGTGAGGGTCACCTGTATACAATGGTATACAATTTTGTCCACCTCTTTACTATTCAAAGGAAGATAGTGTGAAGAATGACCTTTGAAATCATGGTTACCACATTATCCTTGTCCTTCCTAATTTGATTTGCTCCTGACCAAGTGAAGTTCATCAAGTTCCACAGGGCAACAGCCACTCCTTAAAAACATGGAGATGATCCTGAAATTGCACACGACAATGGTGAAGTGTAAGGACATATGATACCAGCTTCGAATACACCTTTCTATGTCTGAAAGTTTTGTACCCGCTGCTGGCTTTCCCCAACTCCAAGTACGATGTGTTCCCACCAGTCTGGGCTCAGCTCCCAAGCCCCAACTACCTCCCATCAATCAATGAAGGCAAAGCAGCTCCAAACTCAGCAGCTCTGTCCATGTTTTCCTCCCCTGTACAAACAGCTTTAAGGAAGCTTGCATGACTCCATTCATTCGCATGTGTCCTCCTGGACTAGTAGGCTACAGCCACAGGACTAAGCCCATCACTCCACACTTACAGTGCCTTGGTTTAGCCAGTGACCACACTTATCATACGAATGTGGAGGGGGTCCAAAACGCAGGCTGCGCCATGAGACTCAGAAACCAACAAGGCTGGCAGCCACATGTGAGCACCAGATGGGGCACTGTGGAAAGGACAGCAACTTGCAGGGGACCATCAACAGGGTACCACGGTATTTCCCAGGAAGCTCTGCTGTTGAGAAAGATCTGGAAGACAGAGTTCTATAGGCCAACTTCAGACCTCATGCACAGTAGGACTGGCCTAAATCTAGTCCAGAGTAAAAATCCCTCAATCTCACCCAGTGGACAGGTAGGGCGTGTGCTAACAACTTCTAGTGATCCACTTCCGTAACACCAAATTACTTGCTAATGTAGACACAGCCTCTGAGCATGGATAAAGGTGAGGCTCTGGGAATCACACTGTCAGCACCATCTCAATGAGCCCCAGTTAACATAAACACCCTCTTTTTGTCAAGCATGCATTACTTTGGACCCCCATGCATTCTAATCAGTATCCTTTCAGAACAAGGGGCAAGGCAGTACTATTCACATTATCAAGTTGACAAGGAATGCTGTTCAAACAAAGCAGCATCAGATTTTGCAGATGCCTGATACCCTTAAAGCCAGTGTAATAGGATTACACACATTCACCTGTCTGGTTTCATACAGCGTGCACAAGCTAATCACGCTTGATGAAGGGCCTCAGTACTACATGTAACAAATGCTTTTTTAGTGGCTGTAATTTAGCATACCCACAGGAATCAAAGGCTGTTTATGAATGTGTTGCCATAAGAATCACTGTAAGAAGTCATGATGACTTATATTTCTTTGGAAAACCTGAGAGCAAGAGTGCAAAAATAAAAGCACACTTCCTAAATGTGTATGGTATTGTAAAAAAAATGACACAGATGTGTACAATTCACATGTTTTTGACCCCTTAGCCAAAACTTTTCTACACGGGACACTGGTGATGCTCAAAACAGAATTATTCATGTCAAACTATTCTGCATTTCTAGAGACTTATCCAGAAGTCAGTCATACTGAAAACAGAAATAAACAGCAAAAATGTTACAAACAAAGCATGAACTAAAGAGCCCCTTGTGCTTGTTCCATTGGGTCTATGTCCACACCTCTGTACCCCTTCTCCAACCTAGGTTCTGAGGCAGCATCAGGGACAAAAATCTAACTCCAAGCAGGTAAGAGAATATTGATTGCTTTCTTAATCAACGCTGAGCTACCAAAAATTTAAAAGCAGAGCGATCTAAGCTTCAAGTTTTAAGTACTAGTGGTTCACATATTATGCCAAGCACTGCTCACGTGCTTGAGGCATAAAGACAGGATGCCTGTCTGTAGAGGTTTCAATAAATTCACACCTGTGCTATTCTGCAGAACATCCCAGTAACAAACTTCTACACCAAACAGCACTCACTGCCCCAAAACTGCCAACCTACAGTAGATGGACAGCTTCCTCCTCCCTGTGTTTACACACATACACACACATACTGATTTAAGCTTGGCCAGAGACCAGGTTTCCAGTTTTTGGAAGTATCTTCACAATGAAGTAACTACAAATTTATATTTAGTGGAAGCAAATTAACTGATTACATTCAAAATTTTAACTCGCACAACTTCAGTATTAAGCGTCTTCATCCACCTCAAACTGGTTTTGTTAATTTAAACCAACCTTAGCTCTCATACAATTTCTCCGGCTGCTGCATCCAGTTGCACTGAATTCTGCATAAACACACACACACATATTCTGGCACGTGGTCATGAACTCAGAATTGAACGGAAAACTCACTACTGAATCATTTTTCCAGTCTCCCTGAGGTACTTCATTGTTCTCTGTGGGACATTTTCCAGTGTTTTGTATAGTCTGCTTTTAAAACTCGCTGGCAAACCTTTTGCCTTTGTACTTCTACAGACCTGTAGATCTTACCCAGGTCAGGAAGTCTTAAGGGCTTGTCTACAGCAGACACATTCCAGAACTGCAGCAGAACAGATTAAGAGATAGGAACAAAAAGTTACAACACGGTAATATTTTGTGCCTTGCTGGAATAATGCCTTACCTTGACAACCTCTTCCAGGAGAGTTAAAGTAGCAGTTACTTCAGTATTAGATGCGACTTAGTTTTGAGGATGACCAGGAGGGGGAGTTAAGCCTATTTAAGCATAGCTGTAAGGAACCAGCTACCCTGCTCTGTCCATCTATTTTCCTCACCAGACAAACCCTAGATCTTCAGCCTCCCAATCTGAGCTAGCAGTAACAGGAGCCACGCTACTGTTAAACTGCTTTGAGATACAGATATTGTAAGCATCTGCAAATGGATTCCACTGTCATGCAACTGTTTAGCTAGCAAACACAAAACCTCACACAAAGTCTTTTGTGGTTTTACTTTCTTAAAATCACCATCTGTTGTATAAACAAAACTAACCCAAATATAAAGCAAAACTTAAGTAGCCTAAACTCAGTCTGCCAAATTGTCATCATAGAATAAAATCAGAAAAACCCACCCCAAATGGGTTATTTCAAGTGATGAATTTTCTGTTGTAGAAAAAAAGATCCCAGAGGGACTATTGTCACTAGGCAGAACACCCATAACAGAGGCCATAAGATTGAGTTAGTCTTTTTTCCTGCTCTATAATCAGTTCAGTGCTCTAGTTTATAGCACATCGTTATGAAGAGTTGATACATGAGGCAGAAATGTAAGATCACAGATCATCTGAAGGAGAACCACCACCTGAGACAGCGGCTCCACATCATCCTCTCCTGGAGGATTACCATGAAGACACCAATTTCACACCTTTCTGGAAAGTAGAGAAACTGTACTGAAGTCTTTGTGCTCCACCAGATGAAAGGCACAACTCTTCTGGCTATATAAGACACAGTCTCCCACCTCAAGCAGAATATGCCTGTAGAGCCTTGAGAGTGGGATATAGGAGTCATGACCGTTTTTGAGAGTGAGCTTCACCTTCAGGTAAGACTCACCACCTTGACACCTTTATGTCCTTTCTGGGAGTAAACACTCCAGATAGTCTGACATTTCCAGAGGGGACAGAAGCAGAAGAAAGGACTAACATCAACAGCCTTTCTGCACAAAATGCTTTGATTTCTTGAAGAAGTCTCTGCCATGTGCCCTGAGATAGCATGATTAAGCAGCTTGCTTAAAGGCAGTTAAGATAAAGAGAGGAAAGTATCACAAACCTCAATCTCAAACCCAATGTTTACATCCCAAGACCATGCCCAGTCTCGAGAACAAGCTGTGGGGAGGGGAAAGAGAGAGATGGAATTCAAAAACAAAGTCTTTAAGCATTCCTATGGAGGATCAAAAGAAATAAATTTTAACCAACATAGTATTAAAATTCTTTCTTTGGTATGAACAAAGTATGGACTACCAATTACAGAAAAATTCAAACTCCCAAAACAACAGAAGTCTCCTCCACCTCCCAACCAGCTGCCTCTTTATGGCTGCAACGTGAAATGAAGCCACATTCCAGGAGCCATTAGCTGTTCCTCCTCTGCTACACCACCAAATCCCCTGAAAAGCAAAACCCTTTGGCAACACTGAGAAGGTTCCCTGTTGCCATGGACAAACTATATTGGTGCCATTAACAAATACCATGTGGAACCACATCCAAGCGTGTAAATGACATTGGTATGCACTTGCCTCCCTGACAGAAAAGGCTCAGCAATGAACTGCCCCAAGCTTACCACATTCACACCAATCTAACCACCAGCAGCAGATTCAACACAAGCTACATACGGAATGGAGGGAAACTTCCTTACCCTTTCACTGCTAACACAGCTGTCCGAAAAATTCATTGTGACCAAGCAGTCAATCAGCACTGCTGAATCACAAATAAAGGCAGGCAGATCAGCACACATACACATTAGGTGGTTTAGAAATGTCTGCTAACACTAGAGTAGTGAGAGACACCAAATCAGAGGCCAGATGGTGGCAGTGACAGGACACTAGGAAGCAAATGAAACAGGGTAAGGAAATCAAATCCTGATTCCACATAGCCACCCTGTCAGTTTGCTGAGCAGGGATCAACCACTGCACTAGTCAGAGGTGGTGATAAGGGAAACAAGATAGAAAAAGAAAAAAACCAACAAAATTTCTCATTACCACATAGTTTTTATGAAGTAGCTACATAACAACAGGTAAGCCATGAACCCTTTTGAAAGAAACTCCCTCCACGCAGATGGCACACAGGAGGCACAAGTCACTGACAGTTCAGAAAAGTCAATCATAGCAAAAAAATAGAAATGGCTCTGTGGTCTCTCTGCTGTAACAGCAGCATGACTGGAAGGCATGAATACTGACAAAAGCTGGCTCAACAGTTGTAGTTAAGACACAGCAAGAAACAACTGCATACCTCACGAGATAAAGTGGCAGACACTGTAGAAAGCATTCCTGACAAATGATGGTTGGAGAAGGCACTGCATAGAGTTTACAACTGGAGCCTATAGCCTGCCTTCCAATTTTAAACCCCACAGTTTATCCGAGATCTGCAGCTGAATTCAGTTGCTTGCATAAGGTGTCTAACACATGATACCAAAATTTCCCAGACATCTACACTGGGGCTGGCAAACATGATGCAAGACCAAAGCCTGTGCCCTTCCAGGCTGGCAGCTAGAGGCCTAACAGGGAATCCTGGCTATCCTAAGCAACACTAAAAAAAAAAATGTTCTGGCAACTAAACCAGGCTCCTCCTCCAAGTTCAGTAAAGAATATACAAATAAGATTTCAGTAGTAGTAGCCACCTCAACCACCACCTATATATATTTTTTTTAAACAAGAAACTTTTCAACTCACTTCTGTTTCACTCTCTGCACAGCCCAAGACAGCAAGCTTTTCATTACCTGTGCTAAGATGTTCCCCCTCCTCTTACCACTGAAAGCTATTATTGAAACAGGTTTAAAACTTGTTTTACAAGCCTCTCACCCAGAGAGGCTCTCACCTTTTTATAGCTATCGCTGTCAGCAAAGCCCTTCCACAAGGTGGCATATTCTCAAGGGAACCATATACTACAGTCAGTTCAGGTAAGAAAAGTGTTTCAGTTTTTTTAAAAAAAAAAAAAGTTGCTCTTTCAGTCAGAAGTTTCAGCATCCATTCAGAAGACAACAGAATGCAAAAGCCACCATGGAGAGTAGCGCTAATTAAGTTTAGATACCGCTTCTTAGCAGACATAAGCTGAGAGAGGAACAGCGAGAAACTTCTAAACATTATTTTTGCACTACCTGCGTTCAGGCAGGCCAGGATATCCTAAGTTACGTCCCCAGAGAATTTCCAAGAATCGCTCTGTTTATTAGTGACATGCCTGGGCTGCATGTGATCAGCTCTGCCAAAGAGCTCTGAATAGCCACATTGCTGTGCTACACCCATTCCTCTTCCACTCCAACACAAGATCCAAGGCAGGGTGGGGGAGGGTGTCTATCGCTCCTTTACACAGTGCTTATACAACCAAACAGCTCTAGTGCACTCCAAAAACGTTTAAAGAAACATCTTGTCACTAAACACCTGTCTTGTCATTCGGTGCGACAGATACCACAGACCATTTCTCAACGACAAAAGGAGTTGTTTCACAGTGTTTGTACTTACATACCACAGCAGGGGTGGGAGAACTCACCTCCATTTGCAGAGCAGCCGTGTCCTGATCGTAGTGTCCCATGATGTTTGGGAAAAAAGTCATATTGTAGGGCATGCCTGAACATCTGGAAATAGTAATTGGCTCACATGTAAATAAACTGTGCCCTCGCACCAGAGCCAGAAGCAAACTGCAGGTCGCAGAGAACACAAGTACTCCCATCTTGTCAGGATCTGCAGCACACAGCTCCCTTCAGCAGTCAGGCGGAGCGGCTCTGCACAGGGATAAAGACGCACATCTTCGCCCGCTGGCCCCGGCGCAAGGCAGCGACACAGGCAGCACAGCTGACCACCGGCTCCTCACCGCTGCTTTGGGTGTTTTTCCATTTTGGCTGACTGCGATTTTACCAAGTCCCTTCTTCCCCGGGCCTGTGCACTGCAGAAGCAGGGAAAGGCGGGACAGAGTCATTAACAACCCGACCGCGACCGCCCGCCGAGAGCCGAACCCGGCCTCCTCGCACACCTGCAGGAGACAGG